>JABSTR010001412.1:0-38864 GCA_013339765.2 Haemaphysalis longicornis | reverse complement strand
GGTCTTGGCAATGCTGCTTAGTGGTGTAAGGGTAACTGCTGAGAGAGAATTTAAGCCAGGGATATGCCATAATCGATATTTATATACGTGTTAACACGGTCCACCAATCACAAACGTAATTAAACTAAACGTGTAGAAAAGACAAGGTTAAGGGAGCAGAAGACGGGGTAACAATCAGCGCGTGCATTCCCGCGAGGAGAGGCTTGTTGCGCCTGTCAGGTCAGCTGACACGCGCTCGGGGGGTTCATGGGCGTCCCCGGCGAGCAGTTGAAGGAGGCGGCGAAGCCACGCACGTGCCGCAACGCCCGGTCGCAGAGGGCGTAGTCCACGGGCTCGCTGCTTCCCCGGCATCTGGCGAAGCATAGCGACATGAAGAACAGCTGCGCCTCGGTGTAGTTGCCGAGGCCCACGAGGCGGTGCTCAGAACCCGCGGACGAGGCCAGCTTGAAGGCGTCAAAAGAGGCGGCGGCTCCCAGGGCGTCGGCCGCCACCGCGAGGACGTCCGCGGGCGGAAGGGACGCGGTGCGCTCGAGGCATCTCTGGAAACTGTTCAAGCGAGGCGTCCACGGCCCCGCCGCGGCCTTGGAAGACGCCACGAAGAGCTCAGCCAGCGCTCGGCCGTATTCTGTCCCCAGTGCTCCGTAGTTGACTGCGGCCACTAGCACAGCGTCGAACAGCGGGAAGGATAGGGCGTAGGGCATGACGAGGGGCCCTTCGTGGCTCGGCACCACGTATTCGAGGCTGTAAATGGCGCGCGCAACGTCCAACGTCTCAGCGCTCACGTTGACGAGTGAAGACTGGCTCCAGTTTTCGAAAAACGAATCGCTCATTTTGTCCAATGCGTCGCAGGCCGTGTCTTCGAAAGTTCCATTAAAGAACTGGAACGACACGGTGGGGACACTCCAGTTGCCAGTGGCTCTTGTGCTGTTTTCAGAGACGTCCACGGCTGACAGGCTATCAACGAACGCTTTCCGCACAGCTACTGCCATGTCAGCGGCAACCGCTTGAGCTGTCCTTGTTTGTGAGTCGTGAATGTAATTGGCAAAAAGGCCGTACGGGGAGAGCAAAAAAGCCCTGCTGAGGCAGAAGAGACCACGGTGAACGGTGGCAGCTTCAAGAGGGGAGTCGTAGTAGTTTAGCACAAGCTGCACGTTTGCGTACAAAGCGGCTACCTGGACCGTGCACCAGGAGACGAAAAGGTGCGTCTTCTGATCACCAAGCTTCTGCCAAAAATCTAGGAACGTCTCGAGGTACTGAGGTCGAGAAGCTGCGAAGTCCGCTGCATAAGAATCGTTCTGTTGAATCTTCCCAATCGCAGACCTCCAAAGTTCTAGTCCACCTCCTTTGGCTTCCAGCATTTCATTGACGAGGACAGGAGATTTACTGGACATGACCAATGATTGTTCCATGCTCCACACGACGCGTTCCTCGAGTTCCACAATCTCCTGGAAGGTCGCTTCCTGTTCAGCAGGTTCCTGCTTTTTGAGGCGGAACGAGCTCCTCAGCTCGTCAAAGTACTTCATCCGGGTCTCACTGGCATTCAGCGAGCGACGCCGTGGTTGGACCAACGGGAAAGACGTTCCCGGCATTATCAAGACCACTCGTCGGGACGCGTTGCCGCCTGGAACAAAACGGAAGATGGGATCCCAGCCGAGTTCGAGGGCGCTGTACATGAGGCTGTGCCGAACGTCGGCGTTACTTCCGACGGCCGGCCACACAATGCCGGCTTCGAGCAGAGCCTCCTTGACAGCCGCCAAGTCGTCCCGCGCTCCCTGCAGCAGACTCTGGCAGGCGCGGAAGACGTGGGCCGCCCGACGGTAAGCGCTGTTGTCGTCGAGGACGAAGCGGCCGACCTCCATCACGCGCGACATGTTCACGAGCACGTCCTTGGCCACCTCTTCGTGCACGCTCAGCCGGTTGCGCCGGCGCCAGTCGCCGCAGACGAAGCTCGTGAAGCTCTCGCACGGGCTGACGTTGGCGCTCAGAGACAGGCGCAGGTGCACAGAGTAGGCTCGGCACACGGGCGACACGCACACGCTGTACGCGGGTCGCGGTTCCTGGGCGAGCAGCTCCTTGGCGATGATCACCGACGCCGTGATCATGATGACGGTCACCGAGCTCAGGACGATGGGCCTCTCCTGGTTCCTCTTCCGTTGAGTGCACTGCGAAAGCGTAGAAGGGGAGTTTCACTCGGACGCATTGGCGCACGAGGTCGCCCCAGACTCGAACGGAGCTTTAGACTCGGTTGCATGCACTCTGTGCCTAACCCTTTGCGACACGCATTAGTATGTAGCCGTCAGAATACTTTGATACTGTCTTGATTTGTTTTTGATAAACAAACTTTCACTTAAAAACAATAAACAACTCCATGTAGTTAATAAATTAGGTCTTGTCCTAATCGTAAACACGCTATCGTAAACGTGACCACCGTTTTCTAACCATTGCTACACAGAAAATAGAAAACTATTATCGTGATCTGTAGCCCTAGATTGAGGTAACGACTTCAGCTTTGCCTTAATATTCGTTTTAACTAGAAGAAAATGTAAAAGCAAGAAGTTGACGCGCCAAACATTTGGCGTGTCAAGTAGGTGTTCTTGAACCCCGCTTGAACCGCTCAGCCAGGACTCCCCTATCCCGCCGTGTTAACTATGCGGAATTCCCGTCTTCTGTCAATGCGTGACAGTCTCAGGAGGAGGTACGGTTACAGAAAACAGCTGCATCTCTTGTTTGGTCGGAACTACCCCAAAACAAACTTTGTGATAATTAGCCGCTGAGACGACTCCAACGGCAATTGTGGTCAGTTGACAGTTTATGGGTGCTTGGGTTGAAAATATAATAAAAATATTTCGTGCTCAACCAGCAGTGCCTCTTGGAAGATAAGGCTATAGGTTCAGACTGTTGCCGCAACTGTCGTAATAACTTCAAAGAATGATGTCATTTCACGACTGAACTGCGTGACACACCGTTTTTTTACGTCCATAGATCACGATATGGCTTTTGGGTCGGTAGTCTGGACATAGCCTAAGATTTATTCAACGTTGCGCGCGCCGCGCAAACGGCGGCCGCGGGCTACGTATTTTGTACCACCAGTGATAGCACAACCACGGCGATGGTCACGCCGCGCCACCGCGGCTGCCGCGAATATCGAAAGCATATGTCACGGGTAAGCGAGTGATCAGAGATTCAAGGTAACAAATAAAGGACAGGCAGCGCAAAGCGCGCTCATAACGTTCATCTTAAGCACAGAAAAAAAAAAACGCGTACACAGAGTCCGTGTTTTAGATGCAACGCATCTCTTTAACTCGCCTTGTCCCGCGTCGTTGTCGCGGCGTAGTCCGCATCCCTCCCCCATTCTCCTCGCCGCGGCAGCTGCGCGCTCCGCCGCTCTCACCGCAGCGCCATCTGTGCGTCAGCGCGGTCAGCGCGCAGCTTGCGCTCGGCTGCGCTTGCTCCCGTCGCCGTGCCAGCTGTGCGTTAGCGCACAGCTTGCGCTCGGTTAAAAACACCATCTTCCCGCGAGGGGAACCATGGGGTAGATGCGACGCATCGGGGGTGAACATGCTGCGTAAATAGGATACACAACAACATCAATCCACACGCTGACATCGCTAACGTAACGGAAACGCAACGGCAACCCCCGATGCGTTGCATCTACCCCATGGTTCCCCCCGGGAAGATGTTACAATTTTTTCCCCTGCACGCAAGGCGCGGAACGCAATGAGGATTACCAATTGTGAACCCCTTTATGGAATACCAACTAGCCCGAACGCAAGCCCTTCTGCAAAGCGCGCCTAGCACGCCAGTTCCTACCCCGCCCGCGCTGAGCCTCGACCCGGCGCTCGCTGGCTGCAGATGGCGCAGCAGTTGCTTGTTGATGCAGTTTAGCGCCGCTCGGCCACGCGCTGCACATCCGCAAACTTTTGCTGGCGACTGTAGATCTACCAGAACGTTCATGGTATTATCAAACGGCACGTGTATCATCACAGGTCGCAGTTGCAGTCATTGGGCACGATTGTAGAGACTTCTGAACAGACAGCAGAGCGCCAATATTCAAAGCAGACAAAGCAGATCCTGACAAAGCAGATCCTTCGGTTTAGGGTATTACATGGTTCATAACCTGCTGAAGCACAGCGCATGCAGTAGAAGCGAAGAAGAAATACACAAGGACAACCCATTGGAAACATCAACATTCTGGTGTTCAGTTTTTTCTCTATTGAAACACGCAAGGCCGAATGCATGTTTCGTGCTATTGTTTTTTGTTCCGGAGAATCACACGTGGCAAAAATACCTGGCGATGCTTTTTCAGCGCGAGCTGCAGTGTTCTCGGTCACGGCGCATATCTGCTGCGTCTCCGGAAGTGATCGCGTGATCAGCGAACGCGCGGCGGCGCGCGAGCCGGCGGCGGCATGCGTCGGCCCGCGTGTTGCTGCTAATCGTGTTTGAACCTCCCGCGCAAATGTCACGTGGTTTGTATTAGGGCCGAACGGAGCAGGGTCTGAGTGTCAGGGCGTTGGCGGCGACGCATGAAACAAGCGTGAGGGGGAGGCAGTGAGCAAGATGACGCCATAGTCGCGCGTGCCGCCCTCCTACTCACCCTTCACCAGACGCTCCTCTCCGTTTTGTTCCTGCCGTCGCTGCTACATGTGTTCGCTCACTCGGTTCACGCCGAAACCCCGATACCCAGTTAACGGCTGCCTGAGGACTTCTCGCTCAAATATTCTATCCGGGTGGTAGAAGGTACTTTGACACGACCTGCGGTGCCTTCGATTAAGAGTTGTGTCACAAACCAAGCATTGATCAATCGCATTTTAATATGCGGCATATGTGAGTGTAGGTGATTTTGTATGATTGTCATCCATCACTCCGGAACCATTGTTTGTGGCATCCAGTGACAAAATTCTTCTTTACGAAGAAGGCATTTATACTGGCATTGGCGCATGTCGAGTCAGCAATGTGCTTAAAATATTCCGGTATGTCAATGATTTCCCGGTCCTAGGGATGCCGTATAAATGACGAAATCGGTTTACTTTGCCCCAGCCGCGTTCTTTAGGTTTACGTATATGTGTACGCCCATTGGAAAAGCGTAGAAGCATTTCGCCGGCGATGATTTCGTGTACCGCGTTCGTCAATGCTCACAGCTCATCAACTCTTTCCGAATACCACTGGCTCCACATGAGCAGCAGTGTCCAGAAGCTCACTTACCGCACCGGCATGGGAACGCTCGTCAGAGTGTGGGAGAGTCGCGCCGGCGTTCTCCAATGACTGACCCTGATACCGGCGCATCACAGTGTTGAGGGCGCTGGTGTCCGAAGCCCTGGACCCGCGTCTTGTGGAGCGAGCCGACGATAAGCGCCGCACAGGCATGCTGGGCGCCTCGTCCGGGCGCTTACACTGGGATGACTCCTTGGAGACCTCTGCAGGCGTCCTGCCAACGGGAGCCGGATTGACTGCCGGCTCTGCTGCAGCAGACGAAGGGTCCTTGGGCGTGGTCGCGTGCATTGCGGCGGGAACGGCTTCACGAACGTCGGCGGCTACGACTGGCGACTGCGCGGTGTGCGGTGCGGCGCCAGCTTCCAGTGGCCTCGATGCCGCGGTTGAAGCAGAGCAAGAGGAAGCCAGGTTGGTCGGTGCCATGGCCTGAACCGAGGTGCTTGGAGGCATCGTTGGGACGGTTGCTGCCGCGGCATCGATATCGGGCTCGGTCTGTGCATGCGAATTGACGTAAGCTCTGGAAGCCGTCTCCACTGTCATCCCCCGGACTGGACCATCTTGGGAGCCTCTAGTCGTGCCGCTCGTCTCGCTTCCTTTTCTTATTCTCAGTGAACGCGATGCATTCGTGGTGGTCGACATGCAAGAGGCCTCACTGAGTGAAACGACCGAGGGAGTCCGCCGCTCGGAATGCTTGGTCTTTTTGGAGCCCTTCGAGTGCTCAGTCGGGGCAGACGATTGAGTGGCATCGCGGCGTTCGCCATGGCTTTGACGGCGGCTGTGTCTCCTCTTTTTTTCATGCTTCGCGTTTCCGGTGACCCGTGAAGGCTGGCCAGTGGAATCCATGACAACTGTCGGCGTAGAAACGTTCGTCCTGCAGCAAGAAACGACCGCTGCAGACTGCTTCTTCTTCTCCTTCCTCTTCTTCTCTGCCAACGCACGACCCGCAGCTCGGGGATCGCGCCAGAGGGAGGCAAACCTGTCAAAATCATGCGCGGATATTTGCGTAACAGCGCATGAGCTTCAGCTGTCAGAGCCTTCTCTCACAGATTAGGCGGTCTCTAGGAATTTTTAAATTTATTAAAATCGGGAACATGCTACTGTGACAAGTGTGTGGCGCCCCCCATCCCTGATATTCGTTGGCCGCTAAGTTCAGTGGCCCCACCAGGCTCGGTGGGCAACATTGTGTGTGGCCGGGCAATAAACACCGCCGAGCAATCCTCCCTGTTCTGTGGCCGAGCACGGCTGCTCGGGGGTCAGTCACCGTCACCACCAGCACGCTGCATGTCGTCTCTCGGCAGGAGGGTACCCCTACCCTCCCAGGTTCACGAACGCGGGTCTAAATCGTGACACTGGCGACGAGGGAAGAAGCCCGCGGAGCGGCCGAAGCCACCGTGAACGCCGCCACCGAGAACGCCGAGACACCGCCCCCTCGAGCCAGCCGCCATTACGCCATGCCGCTGTACGGGAGGCTCGAGCCGTTCGAGGGTGAAGGGTCCGCCTGGCCGGTCTACGAGGAGCAAGTCGGCGTGTTTTTCCGGGCTAACGACACACCCGAGGCGAAACAGCGCGACATCTTCCTGGCCAGCTGCGGGACCCGCGTCTTCGCTCTCCTGCTCGACCTGCTCAAGCCGGCCACGCCGCACGACAAGTCGCTGGGTGAGCTGCTCGCGACGCTACGCTCGCACTACAGCCCGGCTCCGTCGACGTTAATGGAGCGTTTTCGCTTCAATAACCGGAGCCGCCGAGACGGAGAGACGCTCGGGCAGTTCGTCGCAGCGCTGCGAGGGTTGGCGAGCGGCTGCTCCTTCGGGGAGCAGCTCGACTCGCTGCTCCGGGACCGTTTCGTCTGCGGCATCAACGACCCCGCCATGCAGCCGCGACTCCTGGAGCTTCCCGACCCCTCGCTGGACGACGCCGTGAAGGCAGCGCTGGCGATGGAGGCTGCGGCCAAGGACGCGGGCGAGCTAGCACGTGCGGCCGGCTCACCGTCGGCGGAGGCGGCGGTGAACAAGATGGCGGCACGGCATGGCAGGTGCAGTTCGCTGCGGTGGTGACCACCCCCCTTCACAGTGCCAGTTCGCGGAAGCGGAGTGCTTTGCGTGCGGAAGAACTGGGCACATTGCTCGGGCGTGCCGAGGGGGGACGACGGCGGACGGACGGAAGCAGCAGCCGGCGTCGAGCACAGGTTCCGCGCCAGCCCACGGCCGAGGGAGTCGGCGCAAGGGTAGGCGGCGGGGGCGTGCGGCAGCAGCTTCGGGTGCAGCGGCTAGGCTTCACGTCGTGGCCGAAGACCCGCAGATTTTCGACATGTGGCACGCGGCCACAGTGCAGCCGCTGGTGCCATCATACTGGCTGACCGTCGAAGTCTGCGGGCGCCCCATCTCCATGGAGCTGGACACAGGGGCCAGTGTGTCGGTCATGGCCGGGAAAGCATTCAGGCGCACCTTCCCTGGCGTGGCCGTCGAGGCGTCGCGCGTCATGCTGCGCAGCTACTCCGGACAGCTCGCCCAAGTCGAGGGTCAAGCCCAGGTCAGCGTCCGCCTTGGCGACAGGGAGGCCACCCTTCCCCTGTACCTGACCAAGGGGCCGTCACCGACGCTGCTGGGCCGGAACTGGATCCAGGCGTTGGGCGTGCGGCTGCCGGAGCACCAGGAAGCAGTGCGTGCGGTAGAAGACGTCCCGAGCCTCCTGATCAAGTTCGAGGCCCTGTTCCAGCCCGGGGTGGGGACATTCACCGGCACGGCGGCAAGCATTCATGTGCCAGAGGGAGCACTACCCCGCCCAGCCCGACTGCATGGATGGCGTCATCGAGCAGCTGCTGCACCGGCGGGGGCGGCACCAACGGCGGCGGGGTGCTTGGCACCAACGGCCGCCTGCTGCACCTGGTGGTGCTGGGCGCCAGGGGCAGCGCCTAGCAGGTGGCGCAGGCTATGCGGCAGGTGCTCCCGCAGGGTTTCCGGCTCGACGACAAGGCCCAGTGCGCGCTGGACTTCAGGATCATCGACGGCGACGTGGGCCTGCCGCACAACTCGTTCCGCACGGAGCCCCTGCCCCACGGCTGCCTGTGCGTGTACGCCAGCCAACCGGGGCTGGAGTACATCCGCGAGAGCCTCGAGAAGACCCTGGTGGCCAACCTGGAGCAGGAGGACCGGCTGCCCTTCCACGGCCTGCCCCTGGTCATGGTGTTTGCGGGCCAGGGGGACTTCCTGCGCGAGGAGGGCATCAACCGGGACGAGAGCCTGCAGTGCCCCTTCGTGGACGACGGCGGCGGCCTGGATCCCGTGCGGCTGGAGCAGGCGCTGTGCGCGCTGGTGGAGAGCATCGAGCGGCGAGCGGGCCGGCTTCACATCTACCAGGCGCTGCCCACGGTCGCGGGGCCCCGGCCGGACCTGCAGCTGATGCTGTGCATGGTGTGCGGGGACCCGTACGCGCCCGAGCAGGTGCTGGCGCCCCTGCTGGCGCAGCCGGGCTGCCTGGCCACGGGCCCGCTGCACTGCCTCAGCCTGAACTCCTTCAAGGGGAGCCAGCTTCACCGACCGCTGCCAGCACAGCACCAGGGGCTGGTGCTACTCGCGCCACTGCGGCACCACGCGCAAGTCCTTCGACACCGGGAAGGCTGGCAGCTGGTGCGAGTGTGACACAGGCAGCACCTAATGCTGCCACAACGGCCTCGACACCTGTGCTCCGGCGGAGTGAGAGACTGCGGAGACCTCCGGACCGGTACTCGCCGGGGGGACAGGTGTTTTGTGTTTGTGTAGGACAAACAACAAACTTGGGGGTGAGGGGTGTGACAAGTGTGTGGCGCCCCCCATCCCTGATATTCGTTGGCCGCTAAGTTCAGTGGCCCCACCAGGCTCGGTGGGCAACATTGTGTGTGGCCGGGCAATAAACACCGCCGAGCACGGCTGCTCGGGGGTCAGTCACCGTCACCACCAGCACGCTGCATGTCGTCTCTCGGCAGGAGGGTACCCCTACCCTCCCAGGTTCACGAACGCGGGTCTAAATCGTGACAGCTACATGTGCTTTTTGATCGCACGTCTCGTGAAATGCATTGGCCATCAGTCGTTTACACAAGAAAGGTCACTCCAGCGTCACCCCCGGAAGTCTTTTCAAGATTATCCGGGGGTGACGACTCCAGCCACCTCAACAACAAATAGTGCAGTATCCTGAATTCCCCCGTCATAATACTGAGCTATATTCATGCACTTATATCCTGGCTTGGCTGAAGCTAACACCTTTTTTATGAACGTTTATTTTGCAACAGTGCATATACAGGGTGTTTCAGCGAACACTTTCAAAAATTCTTAAAAATACGCTCTTCGACACAAAAAGAAACCCTCTTCAGAAGGAGATTGCTAGCTGCGGCGGACGCCAGATAGTATCATGGGTGTGCACATCAGTTAGGTGGGTAATTAAACTCTACTAACGAACTTCTTAATTAGCGGAGTTTGGTGGTTATTGTCAATGGTGATTTTGTAGCCCTGGAGAAGACGATTTGATTTTGACGTTTTTAAAACAACGAAAAAGTCGGTGTTTAAAGCCCTGTAGCGCGAGGAAACATGCCATTGTTTTTCCGTCAAAAACGAAACTCGGCGCTCGAGAAGCGCAGGAAGTCTTGAGCGAACGCAACGTCAGCTGGTGACGTGTTTCAATAAATGTGGCGGCCATTCGAAATGTAAGTGAAATTTTCCCTAGCTAGGAAGCCTCAGCATGCAGCCACAACCGCGAAAGCCCTCCTCGCCCAGCAGACAAACCTTCCCTTTGTCTAATGCGCTTTCTAGCACGCAGCGATTATAAACCAACAGCAGATAAACCTAACGAAAAAAAAAAAGAACGGATGGTGACGTTTCACATCTTGCACGTCTGGTAGACACGTCAGACGTGGTCGAGACAATAAAAAAAAGAAAAGTAAAACTGTTGCCAACGCCCACTAGGGCTCCCGGAACGGCCGACCGTGTTGTGGGCAATGACTAGCATCTTTCTTGCGCCTACCAACGAAAGAAAAGATAGCGCTAGCCGTGGTATAAGGTGAGGGTTGGTTATTGAAAAAAAAAAATGGGCCCATCTCCCCACGAGGGGGGACTCGAGTAAATGCGTCGCGTAGGGGGTGGGTGTATTGCGTTAACGTTAGTGTTTGGGGGGGGGTGGTGGGGTGGTAGTGAATGTGTTAACTATTATTGCCTATTACTATTATTTATTATTATTTCTTTCATATACCCGCCGCGGTGGCTCAGTGGCTAAGGCGTTGCGCTGCTGAGCACGAGGTCGCGGGTTCGATTCCCGGCCGCGGCGGCCGCTTTTCTGATGGAGGCGAAAGGCAAAAACGCCCGTGTGTACGGGATTTCGGCGCACGATAAAGATCCCCAGGTGGTCAAAATTAATCCGGAGCCCTCCACTACGGCGCGCCTCATCGCCTGCGTTGCGTCGGCGCGTTAAACCCCACAATCAATCAATCTATTTCTTTCATATATTAATTATTACTTTCGTGATTTTGTGACTCGAGTCCCCCCTCGTGTAGAGATGGGCCCAATTTTCTTTTTTTTTGTGACGCAAGAAGTGAAGGCAAGGAGTAGGTTGTTGTACGTCGTTATTTATTTATTTGTTGCTGTTGTCGTTGTATTGGACGCTGAGAAGGACGGCTTCGTGGTCGCTAAAGTGTACTGTTAAAGGGACACTGAAGTGAATTTGTCAAGCTCCCGTTTTTGCTTGCACTGTGTAGACTGGCTCAAATTAACACACTATTCATCGTTTATCCGGTCGACAAATCGGTAATTATTTTACAAAGCGCGAAAGAATAAAAACTACTATGCGCGGTTTGCGGCGGCCGCACGAACTAAAGGCTGTGACGTCAGGAGGGGGGGGGGGGCACCGTGATTGGACGATGCCCAAGGTTAGCAATCAAAAGTTTCGGTTTCGGTTTCGGTTCTGTAAAACAACATGCTTGACATCTGATGGCGTTGTTGGATGGGCATTCTCGATTTATCAATTATCGCCGTACCGCGCTTCTGCCATGTTGTCGGCTGTCAAATGTCTAAGATAAACCTCCCAGGGCGGCTTGGAATCGTACAAATCACTAGACGAGGCCTACGCAGTGGATGAACGCCCTCCGCGTCACCGCAGACTCTCAAATGCCATGCGCTTTTCCCGCATATTCGGAGCTTGCCTCACTCATGTCTGTTCGTAAAAAGCTAGTTCGCACCAGGCCAAGCGTGTGCTGATTCAGGCCTGGGCCCACTGCCCGCAAGCAGTCGGTGCTTGTGGCAACAGCACGCCAACGAGAACTCGCTAGCGCGTCATTGTCAGTATGCGCGCGTTCTGCGATCTCGCTCGTGGAGCAGTGAACGTTACTGCCCAAAAATGGTGAAGTTCAGAAAACATCAGCCGCATACGAAAAAAATCAACTTACAAAAAAAAAATTCGATTCGAACTTGCGACTTTCAAAACAAATTCTAGCGCCTCAGACCGCTAGGCCACGAGCCTGCGCTGGCCGGTTTGGATATATAAGGTTTATAATGTATGACCAGTTTACACTTTTATTTATTTTAAGCATTTTAAGTACTTTATGTGACTATTTGTTGTACATCACTCCTGCAGTAAGTGTCCCCCAAACTTCCACAATATCTCACGTCTAGCAATTGCATTTCTTTGACGGAAAAAAGCGTTCGCAGATGTGCGGTCGTGCTGCTGACCGCTGTGCTTTTTTACCCAGCGCAAAAAGTGGTTCCTGCTCCCTAGTTTTGCGCTGTACGGTAAAAGTTTCAGGTGATTTTATTTTCTTAGTACCTGTATTGACTTCGCTGACTCTTCTCCCGCCTTCAATTGGCCTTAGATTTTCCTACTAGCGTAAATTCAGCGAAGCGTCGCATGTGCACTTGTGCAGCGCTTGTGTGGAGCGACCCGGACTCTGAGTTTGACACAGTGTACAAACTAACAAAGTAAGGAAAGGCACATTCTTTCATTCACAAAGGTGTTGTGGCTTAGTTTCAATTGAGCGAGCGAATAGCGACGACCCGTCGGCGGCCGGCGGACGAAACGCTGGGCCGACTGACTCGATCGGTAGGTCGGCTGGTCGGCGAACCGTGCAGTAGCGCAGCCATTTTCCAGCTCATCTCCTGCTGACGTCACACGAAAACGCCACAGAAAATGGGCGAGCGTAAAGAGAGGAGGACAGCATTTTCGAATTGATTTTTCTACTAAATAAATTCGCGTAAACGCGGCCAGAGTGGTCGAAACAATGGCTACGGACTTTGAACTACAATTTGCGCTAGTAATCCCGCAATGTTTACAAATCTGCTGAGCACGAGGCCACGGGTTCGATTCCCGGCCGCAGCGGTCGCTTTTCTGATGGAGGCGAAAAGCAAAAATGCCCGTGTGTACGAGATTTCGGCGCACGTTAAAGATCCCCAGGTGGTCAAAATTAATCCGGAGCCCTCCACTACGGCGCGCCTCATCGCCTGCGTTGCGTCGGCGCGTTAAACCCTACAATCAAATGTTTACAAATCACTTCAGTGTCCCTTTAAGGGGTCTTTAAGCAGTGGTCGTGCGTTGCAGCAACTGGTGAAGACGAGATCAAAGCAACTTCTGCCGTGTATCAGCAGCTTCTTGACATAGTTTGAATGAGTCAAGGATATAAGGCGTGTTCGTACCCCTCCATTCTGTGTCGGCTTTGTGGCGCAGTGGGTAGAGCACCATGTACCTTGCGTTCCGCCCACAGGGTAGTGGGATCGAAACCAGGCGCCGATAACTATTATTTTTTTTATATAGTGTAGGGGGAGGGGTGCGGACCTGTTGTTGAGAGCGAGGAGGGTAGCGTGATGCGGGAGAGTGGGGGAGAGGGCGCACCTGCGCGCTGAGCTGTTGCGGACGGACGGCGGACGCTACATGTGAGTTAAAGAAATGCTCTGCATTTAAAAATGCAGGAGGCGATGGTGTTGATATTAGCTGATTCCCTAGTGTGGGGAATCACCACAGCCTTCTTGAATCCGTCTCTTTCACAACCCCACCGCGCATGCGCAATCCCCTAGCGGCCAAGTCCCTAAGCAGTCCAGTAGGGGCAGCAGACGACATTCCCCACAGCTCCCGCACAAGCGGGAAGGGGTCGTGGTTGTATTTACATCGTTTGATTTTTTGTGTGTGCTCGTTGTGCGCGGAACAATGCCCACAACTTGTGCTGCGTTCCGCTGTAACTCGGAGTGCCGAAAAGGGAACGGTGTCGGCATCTATCGCTTCCCGCCGGCCGCACGCCATCGGCTACGGCGGCTTGCGACGCTCGCGTCGGCTCGGGTGATGGGAACTTTAGGCTTAGCATCCTGGCGGATATTTGATCGCTGCTATCTGTGCAACTGCGAATGACAATCCGCAACACAACTTTTCACTACACTATCATCCCCTTTCTCGCATGTGGAACTCTATTTAAGTTAAAACTGCCGTTAGAGCGATCGGTGACCAAGACATCTGCGTAGCCTGTTTCGATGCTTCCGCGCAGGTATCGCCATCTCTCGGCCGCTCGGCGCACCGCGCGCCGCGGCGACCGGTCAGCGTAGGCTTGCATCGCGGCAGATATATCTGATCGCCGCTTTTAAAATAAGCCCTGACAACAATCCCTAGCACAATTTTTCACCACACTAACACCTACTTTCTCGCATGTGGAACTTTTTAGCGATCAGATTGATTCAGAAGAGCAGCGACAAGCGCGGTTGCTACCGTGGTCTGCGCCGGTTCGAGAGAGAGAGAGAGAACCACTTTATTTTACGGCTGGGTCAGGGGGAGGAGGTGGCGGTGGCCCAGAGGGTTTCCGCGACCTGTTGGGCCCTGGAGACGAGGGTGGTCTGGGTCTCCAGGGTCGAGCTCCGCAGGGCCTGCTCCCAGTGGGTGGGTATGGGGAAAGGGGGAAAAGGGGAGCGCGGGCAGTCACAGAGAGAGTGTAGTTGAGAGTCCCGGGCGCCGCAGAGTGGGCAGAGTGAGGAGGGGAACAGGGAAGGGTGTGAGTGGGAGAGGGAGGCTCTGCAGGGGAAGGAGTGCGTTTGGAGGAGGCGCCAGGTTCTGGCCTCCTCCTGTGTGAGGCTGGGGTGCGGGGGGGGGGGGGGGAGTATGTGGCGGCGGAGGAGGCGATAATGTTGTGTGATTTCCCTGTACGAGATGAGAATGTCCCGGGAGCTGGGAAGGCCGTGGTTGGTCTCCAACGAAGGGCCTGCTCGGGTAGTCATAGCTCGAGCTTCTCGGTTGGCCGCCTCGTTGGCACCTATTCCCGTATGGGCGGGGATCCACAACAAGACCACGGGGTGAGGAGGGGTTTTCGGGGTAGAATTTGGAGGGCAATTTTGGATATCCGGCCAGCTTGGAAATTTCTGATTGCGGATTGTGAATCTGACAGGATGGTGTCTGGACAGGGGTCTTGGGCTAGGGCGAGGGATATGGCCGCCTCCTCCGCCGCTGTGGCTGAACTCGTGAGGACAGTGAGGGAGTCCTGAGGTGTGCTATCCTCGGAGAGCGCTACTATGGAGAATGCAGCTCGGGAGGGGTAGCTAGCAGCGTCTACGTAGATGGTATGGGGTGAGGGGGGGTGCAGGCGTTGCAGGTTCGCTGCGCGTGCAGCACGTCTGGCCGCATGTAATGTGGGTTGAGAGTTGCGAGGTAGTGGCTTAATTCTTGTAAGTTGGCGAAATTCTCTAGGGATGGGGACGGAGGATGGGGGGGAGGATAGGGGTTGAGATGGAAAGTCGAGCGAGTATGGAACGCCCAGTGTGGGTGCGGGCCAGTCGGTGGATTTGGGCCGTGCGGTGGGCTTCGATGAGTTCAGACGTGGTGTTATGTACACCAAGCTGAAGGAGGCGGTCGGTAGGGGCATTTGGTGGAAGTAAAAGAGCAGCCCTATAGACTTTGCGGAGAAGGCAGTCCGATTTGGCTTTGTCTGATACGGTGAGCCTGCAGTATGGGAGGTGGTACGTGAACCTGCTAATTACGAAAGCATGGAGCAGCCGAAGTCTCTCGGGCTCCGTGAGGCCGTGGTGCCGAGATGTAATACGTCTGAGGAGTCCTATGGTCTGAAGTGTGTGTGAGCGGAGTCGTTGAAAGGTGAGCGTATTGTCGCGGTTAGCTTGTATAGTGATGCCAAGTATACGTATGGAGGGGACGATAGGCACTCGTGTGTTGTCAATCCGTACGGTGATGGGGGGCGCAGTGGGTGGGCGTGGGCGGGTGGGATGTAGGATGAGAAGTTCTGATTTGTGCGGTGAACATGATATACCGATTGTGTGGGCGACTGTACTCACAGTTTCTGCTCCTAGCTGCAGCGTCTCTTCGATGTGTGCATCACTGCCACTGGTTCGAGCCGCTGAGTGTGCCGAGCTGGCAGGCGCGGCCGGCGTGTGCGCGGACTGTTTCCGAAGGCAGAAAACGCTTCACGATTGCTTGCTTTATCCATTTCTTGCGAACAAACGCGCAGAATCTACAAATTCAGCTCAGCGATCATCGTAGTTGACCATGGAGCAAAAACAGTGGGCGGAGCGACGCCGACGACGCATCTCATGCGCGCATCGGGCCGTCTCAAATTCACGCGTACGACTAGTCGTGGCGACAGTCGTAACGATCAGTCGCATGCGAATCCCGTGTACCAATCGTACATGTGTCCAGCGCTTAAAGGCATTTTGCGAACTGCCGGCCTTTGTTGAGCTGGCGATCGCACTTCATGCCAGACGACTCCAAGTGCTGCTCGCTCTGCTACTCGGACGGCACACGGATCTGACCGAGATTTTTCTGCCAGCCCTCATTCAGTAATAAGAAGCCGCCTGGTATTATGTGATGACCAGGGCTGTCATTTTAAGGCGTTATAACACCAACACTGGAGAAAAAAATTCCCCCGCACCTCCCCGAAGGGAATCGTGCAGAAATGCGAACGCATTGGGTGCACCGATGAGTGTGTTGCGAGTAATGGCGTAATTAATGACGAGAGTGTGAACGTAATCATTTATTCATCAGCACCTGTTTGTGTTATCGTTGTACCTGACGGCCACAATCACTGCCTTGTGATCGCTAAAGTGCACGGTCAAATGGTCTTTGGGAAGCATACGCGCGTCACAGTTTCGCGTAAAGACCAGATCAATGCAACTCCCGTGAATGGTAGTGGGGCACGTGTCGAAGCCGGCAGAGAGACAATGCATAGAGTGCCTGGTCTGCATGTACTCGACCAGCCACTCGCCACTCTTCTTGCGCACGTCAACGTTGAAGTCGCCAACCAAGACTATGGGGTCAGAGGGTTTGGAGCGCACGCGCACACTTTCCATAGCCGCGTCCAGCTGCGCGGCAACGGCGTCTCGAGCGAGGTTGGGCGCGAGGTACACGGTCACCACAAAGACTCCGTCTCCGGTGTAGGCAAGGGTGTACAAGTCCTTGTACGGAGACGTGTCTCGAACGGGAGACGTGGCAACGGCGTGCGATATCAAGTTCCCATACACGTTAGACACGAGACTAACACCGCAGTACTCGCCGTCCTTGCCGCTTCGAGCAAACTAGTACAGCTCGCTTCAAGCGCATGCGTTCGGCATTGAGCGCGGAGAGATAACACCTGCGGGCGCACGCCGACGGAGCACGACAACCCCCGACTAAGAAATGCATTCGCATTTACGACGACGACGACGACGACGACGAAGGCAGAACTACGAGGCGCGCGCTCACGTGCGCTCGCGCTGGAGGAATGCAGGCGCACGCCGCTCGATGGACGCAAGACAACCCCCGACTAATAAATGCATTCGCATTTAAAACGAGGATCTGCGCTGGGACAACAGCGCACACGCACGCCTTACGCAGTTGTCCCAGCGCAGATCCTAGTTTTTACTTTAATCGCATGCTGGGCCTCGTGATTCGCCAAATTCGCACATTTAAGCACGCCGAATGATCGTTCTGGGGCGTTGGCGTGAAGCCCACCTGCACCGATTTCTTGGAGTGAAGTAGCCCAAGAAAGACTATCGTCTTTAAAATTAAAAGAAAGAGCTGCGCCAGACGTCCAAACAATGTATGTCCTCTTCTGCAGTGGCGTATAGCACCCCCTGGAATAAATATATGGCTACGCCACTACTTACTTCGGCTCTTTGCTGTCAGAACAAGAAGAAAAATTTGGAGAGCTTAAGACTCCAGCATTTTCTTTATTTCTATCGCACCCAAAGGCGTTGAGGGAGCATTGTGAGGGCGACTTCAAGGCGAATCTTTGCGAGCCAGTCAAGAAGCGCTTCCAGTTCGGCAACTTCGACTGTGAAGCTGAACTTTGGCGTCGAACCAGGAGGTACATTGACTTTAATGGAGATCTGACGTGTTGGGAAACCTAGGGTTCGCTGATGTGATCCACTCCGCCATCAGTCGCGCTCTGCAAAGGGCTTTAATTGCCCTCGACCGCGTTCTTGTTTCCTAGGTTCTTATGCGTTAACCGACTGTTATTCTTAAATGTGTTGATCTATATTATTGTGCTTAGTCGTGTATCTTAGAACTTCTTACTGCAGGCCAAATAAACGTTTTTCCAATCCAATCCAATTAGAACTCAAGCTTATATGCTCTCGTAGATGGTATATTTACGTATGTTCTTATATGCTCTCCTAGATGGTACATTTACGTACATCACAACCAGAAACCAGCCTGTTACATATAGCTAATGCACCACATACCCGGGGATTTATGCGCATCCCCCCCCCCCCAACAACCTCACCCCCTCAGGAGAATTTCGACACCCCGCACACAAAAAAAAGAACAGATTCCACAACCACAACCATTATAGCACCCCGCCCAGGGATGTATACCCCCCCCCCCCCCCCAACCCCCAACATCCCCCAAATCGAAATCTTTGATAAACCCCTGTCCTAATAGACGTTTACTACTACATGGTACACTAGGTATATGTAACAGAGTGGTTTCTCGTTGTGATGTACGTAAATAAACATCTCGAAATTTGTGACCCCTTTGACAGAAAAAATATTTTTTCATTCTTCTACAAGACGTTGCTTGAACGCTGTGGAGCATAGCTCTTATCACTTCAACCCCCTAGGACAAAATACCCCCGACGCGCCACGGGAGAAGGGGATGGCATAACGGTGCTGGAGAAACGAATCATCAGTATACGCTCCAAGGAGAAGTGTGACAAACGGGGCGCGAAGATCGTCGAAGACTCCGGAAAGAAACATGAAAAGGAGAAAATGTTATCAACAAAGGAGAAGTAAGAAGTCTTTTGTTTAGGCGGCACCATAGAGAGGCAGGAGGAATGAATGAATGACCGACTTGATTGATTGATTGATCGATCGATCGATCGATCGATCGATCGATCGATTGATTGATTGATTGATTGATTGATTGATTGATTGATTGATTGATTGATTGATTGATTGATTGATTGATTGATTGAAGGGTTTAACGCGCCGACGCAATGCAGGCGATGAGGCGCACCATAGTGGAGGGCTCCGGATTAATTTTGACCACCGGGGGATCTTTCACGTGCACCGACATCTTTACGCACAGGCGTTTCTGCCTTGTGCCTCCATCAGAAAAGCGGCCGCCGCGGCCGGGAATCGAACCCGCGATTTCTTTCGCGGCAGCGCAACGCCTTAGCCACCAAGCTACCACAGCTGGTCGAATGAACGACTTTATTTAGAATAGGCCTGAAGCTCTTGGGGGTTATTGGGAGATGAGGGAAGAAAAGCCCAAAGCCTTAATGGCAGTCTCATGTACCCTATTAAACTCAACGTGCTGTCCATTTTCAGGCCCTACTATAGGGCTGTCAGCCCGCTTACACTGCTTTGTAAAGAGCACTGGTAAGCGAATAAATTCCTGCGCGTTCCAGAAGAGTAGCATCGGAGCGCAGGCGCTCCAGGTGGTGGTGGGCAATGACGCTACCAGCTGTTCTCGGCCGCTTTCGAAGGTCGGACATGACCATATTAGGTGAAACAGTTTCGGGGGCGTATTAGCGGCACCGCATAAATTGCACGTAGGTGCGGATGAAAGGGATGTGGTGCCGCGGTACCATTTGCATGCGAACAACATGTGCGGTGTGTAGGCGGTGTAATGAAATGGGCCGGATCACACAAAACGGAGGGAACGCTCTTAGTGCGGATGAGGAGATGACATTGTATTTACAGACTGGACAGCACAGAGGGTTGAAGCAATGACAAGGGGAATTCACAAAGCGTTAGGGGAAACTCAGATGATAAAACAGCCCACGCGGTCCGCTCCAGCGCCCGCAACTACAAAGTCCGCGCACCGTCCCCGCGTAAACGTCCCGGGGCAGGAAACGCTCACATCGGTTGTATGGGACGCGGGTGCCGACGTCGCCCTCGTAGCGGTGTCCGCGTCGTTGAGGTTGGCTGCCCAGGTTCCGTAGCCAGAAGACTTTCCGCCGGGTCCGCTGACGGCCTTGCTCCCGCCTCGAGCCCGGTCACGCGCTGTTCGGAACGCCGGAGCCCGGTCGATGGTGGCCCGTGCTGGCGACGATGTCCCGGGCCTTGGCGGCGACGCCGGAACCGTAGCAGACTGGCGACGGCCTTGCCTCACTGTGGCGCATAGACCAGACGTCTCGCCCTGAGGTCGCACAGAGCCGTGCCCCGTTCAGTCCGCCTCGTTCCCTGGCTGGGGTCTCGCTCTCTGCCTGGGGTCTCGCTCTCTGCGCCCGTGCCTCCTTCACCTCTTCTTCTCCCAACTACTCAGCAGGCGCTTGGCCTTGCACTTCGTCTTTCTCGCGTAGAATACGGCGTCAGTCCCCTTCGCGGGTATGTTCCATCACAGGCGGCTTCCGCGCGCTACTTGGAAAGGAAGTAGGAATAAAGTTGTATTTAAAGGGAGTATGTGCTGGTGCTAGGGGCGCCCACCCGTTGAGAGAAGTCCTCAGTGCAGGACACCTTGGGGAAAAAAAAAATTGACGGAATATTCATTGGTATATCTTCAAGAATGCGTGAGCATCTCACCCCTCTTACACATGAACTCGAGGCTCGGCTCGCTGTGCACGCTTTGCTCCGGCTTGAGAAGTCCGCAGCACGGCGTTCCTCGCACTCCCTTCGCACACCGCGCCACCCGTGCTTTGCGTTGAAACCGTCTGCGGTGGAGACGTTCGCTCGCGCTTCACCAGTATAGGAATTCCGTCGCCCTCAATAACATTCCATGAGGTTCTGCCACCTACGGGGCCCTGCATTAGCGGCACGTTCTATTTTCCGTTCCGAGGCGGCGGGCGACCGCTGCTTTTCCAGGGAGGTTGGCAGCACGGCGAAGTCACCGCTTCCCCAGCACGGCGTGACGCCGCTTCTCTCTGCACGGGTATCTTCTACGGGTCCCAGGTTGGGTACGCAAGCCTGACTGGTACGAGCAATTCTGCCTTTTGCGGCCCTGTACGCCTGGTCCCACCCACCACGAGTACAAATAAAGTATTATTATTATCTGCCGTTCTTTTCTTCAATCTCTCTCTGTCCACGGACCAACGGCGCACATCTTGGCCCAATTGCTACTTACCCCGTAAAAAATGGCTCGGACTGAACACTTCTCAGCGTAGGTATCACGAAAGCAAAGGCTGTGCGCACAGTGTTTCGTGGAAGTTTTCCTCTGCCTGAGATTTCGCAGCCTGCTGTCTAGATATACAGGGTGATCAAAGTTAGGTCGACAAGTTTTTTTTTTTTAAATTAGGCGCTTGGATGTTCGGGCAGAACACCTCTACAGTAATGATATATGCGCCAAGGGGGACACAGAATAAGGTGGTAATTATTTCTGTCGGTGGCCTAATTAACTAAAATTGAATAATGAACTTTTTAGTGTCTGCAGTAAGCAGTCATGCTTGTATCGAAAAGTTGAACGCTATCGTATTTGTACACAGTTTCATTCGGCAGAATTCTTCTAGCGCATCCGTACTCCGAGATATCGAAGTGCGAAGTTTAATTGCCGTTCGCATGATTACGCATGCAAGGCAGTGAGGACCGGCGCAAAGCTCCTCCCTACTGTGACGCGCCTGCTGTGCGCGGTGTTTTGGTTTGACAACTGGGTGGAGGGGTAGGCAAAAGTGATAACTGGCGCCTCTTTAGTCTTGTCTTGCGTTATCGCAAACTGCAGCACTCGGAACCGCTATCGAAACACGGGACAAAAGGGAGGAACTCGGCGCCGGTTCTCACTGTCTTGCATGCGTAATCAGGCGAACGGAAATTGAACTTCGCACTTCGATATCTCGGAGTACGGATGCGCTAGAAGAATTCTGCCAAATGAAACTACGCAGAAACATGATGGCGTACAGTTTTTCAATACAAACATGCCTGCTTATTGCAGCCACTAAATGTTCATTATTCAATTTTAGTTAATTAGGCCACCGAGATAAATAATTACTCGCTTATTCTGTGTCCCCCTTGGCGCATGTTTTTACTGTAGAGGTGTTCTTGCCGTACATCTAAGCGCTTAATTATTTTTAAAAATACTTTTCGACTTAACTTTCACCACCCTGTATATTACTGGGCGATTGGACCCATCCATCTTGTCGCACTTAAAGGCACGCGCAGACAATCAAGCCGGCGACCGAGGGACCAAGCGCCAGCGAAGCAGCTGTTTCACAGCAGCGAGGCTCCAGGCCAGCGAAGCGATTAGAACGAAAGGCATTGACCTTGGAAGACGAACTGTAGTAAAGCTTTCGCTCCAAAAAAAAAAAAAAATTCATGGAAGTTTGCCCTCTCGCGCAATTGAATGGAGAAGCTGTTGTAGGGGAGCATTGCCGGACGCGTAGTCAAGTTTGGGTATCATTGTTTGTTTGCATAGTTGCGGTCGTATTATGCATAGAAGAGGAAGTCGTCTTCTTCGCGGCGAGCGGTGGGTGCAAAGTGATCCTCTGCATTGTAGAATTCCATCAGCTCTCCGTCATCGACTCGAAGGGGCGGTGGCGGGGTCTGCAAGTCGTCTCGGGAAGGAGTGGCACACTCGTAGCCATGTCTTCAATTGTCCATAACGGCTTCTGAGAATGCGGCGGCCGCGGTGACCTCTCCCAAGCAGCGTGCCTTTTAGACGCTTGCCACGCGCAAGGCACACGACGACCCGAGGACGAACGAGCAAGGGGTGGTGGTGTCTTTTGATCCTTAGCATCGTAGCGCTGGAGATTTTTGTAGCGTGAGCTACACTGGCCGAGGTTGAGCAGTTTCGCGTGGCTCCTGGAGAGCCGTGCTGCGCATGCGCGAGGAGCAGTGACGGCACACGGCGCTCAGAACGTTGCTCGCTGCCCGGCGTCTATCATACAGCCCACGCGCCCAGCGTCTTCGCCGACCTCCGCTCCGCACTTGGCGGCCCGGTCCACTTGATGATCATGTGAGGGGTGGCAGTGTGTGGAACCGATGGCTCGTGCGTCGCGGCAACACCGGCGTGCGCCTGAGGAACCAGCTTAGCTCTGCGGTGATTGGTGACGCTGCGCCGGAGAGGCTTGATAAATATCCATGTGTCACATAGTGCGTGTACCGTGTGGGTGTCATTGAAGCAGCAGTAAGCATGATAAACTAATCCTAGACAACCAGGAAAGCTAAGAATAACCAGCTGAACTTTTTCTCACGCTACGTATATCTTGGCATAGCCGAGCTAAGCCACTGCTATTTTTTTCTTACATACGGTCGTCGCAGTCGGTGTTTTGCTCTAACTCCTCAACGACACCGTCATGTGCGACATTCTTTGGCTGGGTCGACTGCTGAGATGGCCCTATTTTGAGCTGCGCTGGGATGGTTGATCATCTTCCTTCACCTGAAGGAGGGCGTCTAGGGTTGAAATATGTTCCCTGAAGCCAATAATGTTGAATGGTAAGCACTTCTTTTAGTTTAACTATCGTACTAACCGTTTTAAGTAGGGGTGTGCGAATATTCGGAAATTTCGAATAATACTCAAATATTAAATGTTATATTGGTATTCATTTCGGAAGAGTTCGAATAATCGGCTATAATGGAATATTTGGATTGATTATTTGGGGGGGTGGGGGGGCGGATTTCAAATACGAAAAAATCACCAAAACATCTTTTTTTTTTATATTGAAACCACATATTCGGCTTCAATGTTGGCTATTCTTTGCGTTTGCAAAATTTTTCCACCGAAAACTGCGGCAAATTGGCATAAATAATGCTTTTGCCAGCCGCGGTGACAAAATGTCAGCTCAAAATGGCGAAAAAACGGCAATTTTCTGAGCTCTGTATCTTTGCAACGGTGCCAGCGGGCGCGGCCATTTTGGTACCATTGGATCGGCCGAGCGATCCTCTTTCCGATCCTGGCCGTCTCTTCTATCTTCGTTCATTCACAAACGCACGAACTGCAGAAAAGAAAGATGCACAAACGAAGCGAGAAATGGATGCTGACGCGCGGTTTGTCTTCCGGTCGGCGTGCGTTGAAACGGCCCACGGCCCTTTGATTGGCGTCGCTGCGGCAATGCAAGATGGCGGCCACCTGAACTGCGTAGCGCGCGTTTCTGAGTTTATTTACGTTGCTTCGCTCGGCCAAGTTTCTGTTAAGTTATTTCATCTGCTGTGGTATTCAACACGGACATTATCGCGGAATGCCTGAGATCACAAGCCAGATTACGGTAAGCTTCGTGGCTGGAAAGGCGGAGGTCATATCGAACGCTTCGTGGTGGGCGCAACTTAACCCCGAAGGGTGAAACGCGATGTGCGCGCTTGTGATAGCGGTTCGCGACGTGAACTTTTCGAATGATTTGCGACGCTTACACGTTTAGTTATTGCTAAGCTTGACAGAGGTTAGCTAGCCTTGGGAATGAAACGGCCGACGCGTCAGAAGTTGCGGCGCGCACGGCGTAGCCGCTGCGCGTTGGAGCGTCGGCTGACTGCGCAACCAGGTGCAATTGAACGCCAGTAGTTGTAATTAATGCCTGTGACGTCAGATTTAATCTTAAGAGCGACCTGACCGGCCACGTCAGGGTTAAAGAGCGCCCGGATGCGGGCGAGATCGCTTTCTTGCGCAACGTTTCCCGTGCACTTCGAGTAATCATTGTTGCGACCGGGCGGGGGCACCCGATCCGAGCTCCGTGGCCTCCGACATACGAGTGGTAGCGTGTATGATGCGAGCGGCCAGCCGCTGTTGCAGCCGTGAAGAAGTCCAGAAGCCGTAGGCTAACGTAACTGTTTACTTCATAGCGAGAGGTGAGCCGAAGCCAAAGAACAATGCCCCGACGGGCGAGGTTACAATACAGGACTCGAGCAGAGCGACAACATCGATTCGCTGCTCTAACAGGAATCAGTTACAACGCTTGGGCGGCTTGGGCAGCTCTATTTATACCCAAAAGCGATAACGGTCAAACGCAAACAAGCTGGAACACGCACAAACGTCACAGACACACGCAACGCTCTTTCCAGTGTTCGTTAGTCGTCGGTAGCCTCCGCGCACGTTGAGTCCGAGAGAGGGGAGAGAGGAGGACTCCGTTGCGATCGACGGGGTCTCTGCGTCCTTGAATAGCGTGTAGACGAGCCTCGTAGGCAACCGCCGAAGTTTTGAAATGCGCTGAGAGCGAAGCGTCTGACGCGGCTTGTCGCAACTTGCCACCGACATGGTTGCGCCTGTTTTCGAAGGAGCACGCAGGGGCTTCGCCGCACAGCCGAGGAGTGATGCGGGACAGTACGGCGGCGCTGAGGATGCCCTGAATTTCAAGAGTACTAAAAAAGTGCATATATTGAAATTGGAGTAATGCAGAATATTATACCAAGCTTCAAAGTTGCTCATTTGTATTCTTGTGGTATGTAAACGTTTGGCAATGAACCCATGCACATAAGCTGCTGGTCCAAGGTTATAAAGCATAAAAGAAGTCCAAACTGGGCTTTAAAATTTCAGCAAAAGAAAGAGAAAGATTGCTTCACTTGTTGTCAGGTTGTCAGGTGCAATACAAGAGACCAACTAACCTACTTTGCATTGAAAGCCATCTCCCCACGTCTCCCCCTCATTTTGTCCGCAAACTGGGCTATGTTCTTCGCAGAGGAGCTGAAAATGATGTTTTATGCTAAGAAAAAGGCTGCAAAAGGTACTCCATTTCAAGGCAAGGCATTCCAGAAGCGCCGTCTTCAAAAGGGCACGAAAGGCTACAACCTTTGCTGAATGAAATCCATGTTGCAACTTCGGAAGTTGTCTTCTCAAAACAGTTTTTTTTTTCTTGCCCCCTACGTCTCTTGTTCCAGTGATTTCTTTGTGACCGCTAGGTCTATTTTTGATTTCGTTCTTTGCATTACATTCCTTGAACAGTTCAGGTCGTGACACTCTTGGTTTTTCAGGTTTAGTTTTTGTTATATTTTTATTATAATAGTCGTTCATGCCTGTTGTACATTCACCTCTAAAAAACTGAAAACTAACAAAAATGTGGTTTAATAAAAAAAATCTGACTCTCACGACCTCGTCCATTCATTTTGTAATGCAAAGCGCTTTGAACAAGTTTACTATAACTTTTAAAGGTCACTCAATGCCTGTACAAGGTTTTATATTTTTTATAAGTTTTAAAATTTTATAAGTAAGTTTTCAAAATGCTACTTTGAAATTTTTATGATATTATCGCAGAAGCATTTTCAGTTTCTGGGCTAATTTTCATTCAAATTTACAAAGAAATAAAAAAGTTGATTTTGAAAGCCCCGTCCCCCCTTAATTCGATATTCGATTCGATATTCGAAGCTAGATATTCGTATTCGAGTCGTATTCCAGAAATTTGATATTCGCGCACCGTTAGTTTTACGATGATGCGTTCTAATATTATGCTTTGACGTGATGCTAAAGACAAGGGCCTTACATTTTAATCTCTATTGGTTTTCCAAGTGTAGGTATGAAGGTATACTCCTACGGCAATGTGCCGCTTTCTCGAGCCTCATTTGTTACCTGCAGAAGATAGTCAGTCTCATAACCTGCATGATCCCCTTAGATTGTTTCCAATTTCATCTGGTCCCGGGGATGAGTGCCCGTTAGCTTCAGCGATGGCCTCAGTAAGCTGTGCACATGGGGATTAGCTCGTTATTAAGTTAAGCACGTGGGTTGATCTTGCCGTTGTAGTCTTTGTAGGCCGGAAAGTTTCTTTTGGGAAGATGGAGATTTGCTAGTTCCTCTAGCACGTCTTCTAGCTGTTTGTTGTTAGCTGCCAAGATGTCTAGACGCTTGTTTAGTTCCGTTTTAGAGAGTTCCCCAATTGGTATGACGTATACCAAGACCGGAACCTTTTAGGGGAAGATTGCCATCTAGTCGGTTGCATACACTGTACCGATGTTTCTTGTAATTGAGAGGCTTTTATGGGATTTCTGCAATTGAGGAGCCTTTTTTTAACGTATTAAATACACCCAAACGGAATTTGAGGTAAAACCGAAAGTTTGTTACCGGACCTAAATGCAACGTACGTTTTCAAGGCTACTACATATGACACGGTTTACATGTCATCTAGGGAAGTTTACAGCCACAAGTAATTAAAAATTATGCGGCGGATTTAACACACTTTAGGATGACAACTTTGGATTTGACTCGTATTGAATTGACACATTCAATCTGATGCGGAATTCTCATGAAAACATTATTTAAATGGACTTTCAAGAATGGCGATGGGGAGTTTTGGCGGAAAAGCCATCAAACATATGCCACAGGACTTCAATACGTGAAGAGAATGTGAGTCCTCTTGGAACCATGGGGTAGATGCGACGCATCGGGGGCGAACATGCTGCGTAAATAGGACACACAACAACAGCAATCCACACGCTGACATCGCTAACATAACAGAAACGCAATGGCAACCCCCGATGCGTCGCATCTACCCCATGGTTCCCCTCGCGGGAAGATGGTGAAAATTTTTAACCGAGCTGAAGCTGCGCGCTAACGCGCAGCTGGCACGGCGACGGGAGCGAGCGCAGCCGAGCGCAAGCTGCGCGCTGACCGCGCTGACGCACAGATGGCGCTACGGTGAGAGCGGCGGAGCGCGCAGCTGCCGCGGCGAGGAGAATGGGGGAGGGATGCGGACTACGCCGCGACAACGACGCGGGACAAGGCGAGTTAAAGAGATGCGTTGCATCTAAAATAGTTTAGACCAGTTGTAAACAGAAAAAAAAAGAAAAGTGAAAAGTCAAGGCGAGAGTAACAATCCCAATCATAAAGTGAATCTATTAGAATTTTCAATGAAGCGCAAGAGGGTAGAGTATACATTCCGGCGGCATGGCCCCGTTTCGGAAGCCCCGAATGATAGTAGAGCCGGCACTGATAGGGGTATACATCCCCAGACTGATAAGCGGCACGTCCAGGAACTGTCGTCTGAGCACTGCTGGCAGACGACGATGTGCACCCGCAGAATGTTTCGCCCCAGTGATCTAGCTTTAGCGCGGCGTGGTTCTTAGGTTCAGGGTTTACCCTCCGCTACCTCGACTCTGCAGATGCGTGTTCGAAGCGCCCGATCTCAGCAAGAAGCATACTTTTCTGAAAAACGTCGACATTGCAAAAGTTAGTGGTCGACAGATTCGTCGTCGTTAGACTCGTTACAATAGCTGCACAGAGCTGTTGGCGCCAGACGAGACCTCTGTAGGTATACCTATTTAACGGGTATACCCGACAACGTAGGGCCGCAATAATAACCTCTAAGTTGCGCGAAGGTCACCATTCAGATTTCCACGAGAATTTTAGACGTCTTAAATCGCTTCAAGACAATAAAACTGACTCTTGCTGTTCTTGAGGTTTCAACAACCTACGGTACCTAGCCGCGGTTATTAAAGGTGCGGGTACAAGCGAACCTTGCTATTCGTTGAATGCGATCTCCGCATGTCCAGGAAACAAAGAAGGTGAATAAACACTTTCGTGTTAAAATATAAAACGCGAAAACGAATCACCCCCAAGTATAACGTACTCTTTAGTTCTAAAGGTTGCTTCCCCGCCAGAAGACCTGTGTGCAGGGGTGCACCCTTTACAGGCTATTTGCTTCGTTTACTGGCATCACTTGGCGGATATGACGTCAGCGAAATCTTGGTGTTTCCGGTACTAAAACTTTCGTGTTAAAATAATCTGAAATTATGATTGGAGATATAATTGATGCACCCAGCTTTCGTAGTGCCAGGACAGTTGCCACGAATTCCGCGTAGAATATGGGGGTAAAATCAACCAGACGAACCCAAAATGACCAGTTGAGGGAAGGGGAAACTATATGCCCTATACCGGATATTTCTTCTCGTTGAGGGGAATATGTATATATCATAGAACCTGGCTGCATGGAGGCCAAATGATCTTGGAGGAGACGATCGAACAGTCGGGCTGGTAACAGTTTAGCGTTTTTGGGAAAAATGTTCGGGAAGTTTATAGAAAGAGGAGAAATCCTGAAAGATAGGAAAAAAACCTTAATTGGTTGTTTGGAGCCATATTTATCGCTACATTTCATGAGGTGGTAATATCTTCTTTATCACAGAGGGTTGTGCGTGTGTGTGTGGGGGGGGGGGGGATTTCCAATTGCCAGGGCTCGTAAGCGGTGGCTATTTAGTTAAGCAATAAAATGGTAAATATGGGAGTAAAAATAACCAGATTTACTCCATATCGGCGGGAGACGGTTGATTGATTGATTGTAGCGTTTAACGCGCCGACGCAACGCAGGCGATGAGGCGCGCCGTAGTGGAGGGCTCCGGATTAATTTTGACCACCTGGGGATCTTTAACGTGCGACGAAATCTCGAACACACGGGCGTTTTCGCTTTTCGCCTCCATCAGAAAAGCGGCCGCCGCGGCCGGGAATCGAACCCGCGACCTAGTGCTTGCCACCGCGGCGGGTCGGCGGGAGACGGGATGAAACGACTGTTCTACATCTCTCAATTTCATTTCTTTCACTTACTCTCTGTTAACTTTGCGGTTGACGTCTAAGAACAGACCTTTCGCCGATCTCTTAATTGCCACCGGAATCCATGACAAGCCAGCTCCAAAAAAAGAGCCGGGAAACAGTCCGATCAGCCGCGCCAAAAGCAAACTCCCATTAGGCAAACCAATTTGACTCATTTTGACCCGTGCTATATACAGCGGGATGTGGCTCATCTTCGGTACGAAGTATACGATCTCCGTACAAGTTTCTCGGGCGCTATCTGACCTATTTTTTAACAACCTCTTCTCCAGGGGAGAGTTGCCCAGTTTTTCTTGTCACTGCAGTGATGATGATAATAATAACTTTATTTTGCCCAAAACTGGGTGAAAAGAGGAAGGGGAAGTGGGAGCTTTCCTGAATTCCTCTTCCTCAGATGGAGGCCTGCAGCCCTGGGGCGAGCGGCACCTTCGGCCAGTTGGACGACCTTGACCTGTATTTCGGGGACGGAGCTAAGCAAACAGGTCTCCCACTGCCTCCGCACTGGTGATTCGTAAGCATGCTGGTATAGTTCGTGGCTGAGCATATATATATATATATATATATATATTAAATGCAGAGCATTTAAGTAACTCACGATGTCACCCGCGTTGACGTCTGTAGTCGTAGTCCGCACCCGGCGCCTGGTTTCGATCCCTCGACCCTGCGGGCGGAACGCAATGTACATGGTGCTCTACCCACTGCGCCACAAAGCCGACACAGAATGGGAGGCTACGAACGCGCCTTATATCCTTGACTCATTCAAACTACGTCAAGAGATGCTGATACAACGCATTCACTACCACCAACTCCCCAAACACTAAACGTTAACGAATACACCCACCTCCTATGTGACGCATTTACTCGAGTCCCCATCGCGGGGAGATGGGACCGCCAAAAACAACGCGTTGTGGACTGCGCAGTAAGGTGCCGGCACGTGCCAGAACCGCTCGCGCTGTTCGTTCCAGGCAGGGGGCGCGTGAGCACTGTGAAGGCGGGAAATTTGAACTGCTTTGGACAACCTCCGTTCAATTCATCAAGAGAGAAGTGAGACAGGGAGGCGAAGAGCGTGACGGGTAGTAGCAGTAAGCGGATAACGGTGCCACAGGCCGTTATGGCGAATCACTGCTCTGCATTTACCACAGCTTTCACGTTGAGTGGAACGGCTTTAATTTTTGTACCATAATTTCAGAAATACGTACACGCTTCCGAGACGTACCCACGTACTTGCCTGAGAGCTTGAGCAACCTAACTGTGGAAGACCCTTTGTCGTTCCCAACTAGTCCGTCATTGTTCCTTTTTATATATATACCGCCTACATTTCGTGGGTCTTGGCAATGCTGCTTAGTGGTGTAAGGGTAACTGCTGAGAGAGAATTTAAGCCAGGGATATGCCATAATTGATATTTATATACGTGTTAACACGGTCCACCAATCACAAACGTAATTAAACTAAACGTGTAGAAAAGACAAGGTTAAGGGAGCAGAAGACGGGGTAACAATCAGCGCGTGCATTCCCGCGAGGAGGAGGCTTGTTGCGCCTGTCAGGTCAGCTGACACGCGCTCGGGGGGTTCATGGGCGTCCCCGGCGAGCAGTTGAAGGAGGCGGCGAAGCCACGCACGTGCCGCAACGCCCGGTCGCAGAGGGCGTAGTCCACGGGCTCGCTGCTTCCCCGGCATCTGGCGAAGCAGAGTGACATGAAGAACAGCTGCGCCTCGGTGTAGTTGCCGAGGCCCACAAGGCGATGCTCAGAACCCGCGGACGAGGCCAGCTTGAAGGCGTCGAAAGAGGCGGCGGCTCCCAGGGCGTCGGCCGCCACCGCGAGGACGTCCGCGGGCGGAAGGGACGCGGTGCGCTCGAGGCATCTCTGGAAACTGTTCAAGCGAGGCGTCCACGGCCCCGCCGCGGCCTTGGAAGACGCCACGAAGAGCTCAGCCAGCGCTCGGCCGTATTCTGTCCCCAGTGCTCCGTAGTTGACTGCGGCCACTAGCACAGCGTCGAACAGCGGGAAGGATAGGGCGTAGGGCATGACGAGGGGCCCTTCGTGGCTCGGCACCACGTATTCGAGGCTGTAAATGGCGCGCGCAACGTCCAGCGTCTCAGCGCTCACGCTGACGAGTGAAGACTGGCTCCAGTTTTCGAAAAACGAATCGGTCATTTTGTCGAGTGCGTCGCAGGCCGTGTCTTCGAAAGTTCCATTAAAGAACTGGAACGACACGGTGGGGACATTGGCTCTTGTGCTGTTTTCAGAGACGTCCACGGCTGACAGGCTATCAACGAACGCTTTCCGCACAGCTACTGCCATGTCAGCGGCAACCGCTTGAGCTGTCCTTGTTTGTGAGTCGTGAATGTAATTGGCAAAAAGGCCGTACGGGGAGAGCAAAAAAGCCCTGCTGAGGCAGAAGAGACCACGGTGGAACGGTGGCAGCTTCAAGAGGGGAGTCGTAGTAGTTTAGCACAAGCTGCACGTTTGCGTACAAAGCGGCTACCTGTACCGTGCACCAGGAGACGAAAAGGTGCGTCTTCTGATCACCAAGCTTCTGCCAGAAATCTAGGAACGTCTCGAGGTACTGAGGTCGAGAAGCTCTGAAGTCTGCTGCATAAGAATCGTTCTGTTGAATCTTCCCAATCGCAGACCTCCAAAGTTCTAGTCCACCTCCTTTGGCTTCCAGCATTTCATTGACGAGGACAGGAGATTTACTGGACATGACCAATGATTGTTCCATGCTCCACACGATGCGTTCCTCGAGTTCCACAATCTCTGGAAGGTCGCTTCCTGTTCAGCAGGTTCCTGCTTTTTGAGGCGGAACGAGCTCCTCAGCTCGTCAAAGTACTTCATCCGGGTCTCACTGGCATTCAGCGAGCGACGCCGTGGTTGGACCAACGGGAAAGACGTTCCCGGCATTATCAAGACCACTCGTCGGGACGCGTTGCCGCCTGGAACAAAACGGAAGATGGGATCCCAGCCGAGTTCGAGGGCGCTGTACATGAGGCTGTGCCGAACGTCGGCGTTACTTCCGACGGCCGGCCACACAATGCCGGCTTCGAGCAGAGCCTCCTTGACAGCCGCCAAGTCGTCTCCGCGCTCCCTGCAGCAGACTCTGGCAGGCGCGGAAGACGTGGGCCGCCCGACGGTAAGCGCTGTTGTCGTCGAGGACGAAGCGGCCGACCTCCATCACGCGCGACATGTTCGCGAGCACGTCCTTGGCCACCTCGTCGTGCACGCTCAGCCGGTTGCGCCGCCGCCAGTCGCCGCAGACGAAGCTCGTGAAGCTCTCGCACGGGCTGACGTTGGCGCTCAGAGACAGGCGCAGGTGCACAGAGTAGGCTCGGCACACGGGCGACACGCACACGCTGTACGCGGGTCGCGGTTCCTGGGCGAGCAGCTCCTTGGCGATGATCACCGACGCCGTGATCATGATGACGGTCACCGAGCTCAGGACGATGGGCCTCTCCTGGTTCCTCTTCCGTTGAGTGCACTGCGAAAGCGTAGAAGGGGAGTTTCACTCGGACGCATTGGCGCACGAGGTCGCCCCAGGCTCGAACGGAGCTTTAGACTCGGTTGCATGCACTCTGTGCCTAACCCTTTGCGACACGCATTAGTATGTAGCCGTCAGAATACTTTGATACTGCCTTGATTTGTTTTTGATAAACAAACTTTCACTTAAAAACAATAAACAACTCCATGTAGTTAATAAATTAGGTCTTGTCCTAATCGTAAACACGCTATCGTAAACGTTACCACCGTTTTCTAACCATTGCTACAACAGAAAACGTCTACAAATTATCGTGATCTGTAGCACTTATAGATTGAGGTAACGACTTCAGCTTTGCTTTAATATTCGTTTTAACTAGAAGAAAATGTAAAAGCAAGAACTTGACGCGCCAAACATTTGGCGTGTCAAGTAGGTGTTCTGAAACCCCGCTTGAACCGCTCAGCCAGCGCTTCCCCTATCCCGCCGTGTTAACTATGACGGAATTCCCGTCTTCTGTCAATGCGTGACAGTCCAGGAGGAGGTACGGTTACAGAAAACGAAACAGCCTGCATCTCTTGTTTGTGTCGGAACTACCCCAAAACAAACCTTGTGATAATTAGCCGCTGAGACGACTCCAACGGCAATTGTGGTCAGTTGAACAGTTTATGGGTGCTTGGGTTAAAAATATAATAAAAATATTTCGTGCTCAACCAGCAGTGCCTCTTGGAAGATAAGGCTATAGGTTCAGACTGTTGCCGCAACTGTCGTAATAACTTCAAAGAATGATGTCATTTCACGACTGAACTGCGTGACACACCGTTTTTTTACGTCCATAGATCACGATATGGCTTTTGGGTCGGTAGTCTGGACATAGCCTAAGATTTATTCAACGTTGCGCGCGCCGCGCAAACGGCGGCCGCGGGCTACGTATTTTGCACCACCAGTGATAGCACAACGACGGCGATGGTCACGCCGCGCCACCGCGGCTGCCGCGAATATCGAAAGCACGTCACGGGTAAGCGAGTGATCACAGATTCAAGGTAACAAATAAAAGACAGGCATACGCAAAGCGCGCTCATGACGTTCATCTTAAGCGCAGCAGAAAAAAAAAAACACGGACACGAAGTCCTTGTCTTCTGTGTCCGTGTTTTAGATGCAACACATTTCTTTAACTCGCCTTGTCCCGCGTCGTTGTCGCGGCGTAGTCCGCATCCCTCCCCCATTCTCCTCGCCGCGGCAGCTGCGCGCTCCGCCGCTCTCACCGCAGCGCCATCTGTGCGTCAGCGCGGTCAGAGCGCAGCTTGCGCTCGGCTGCGCTCGCTCCCGTCGCCGTGCCAGCTGTGCGTTAGCGCGTAGCTTGCGCTCGGTTAAAAATTTACACCATCTTCCCGCGAGGGGAACCATGGGGTAGATGCGACGCATCGGGGGTGAACATGCTGCGTAAATAGGATACACAACAACAGCAATCCACACGCTGACATCGCTAACGTAACGGAAACGCAACGGCAACCCCTGATGCGTTGCATCTACCCCATGGTTCCCCTCGCGGGAAGATGGTGTAAATTTTTTTCTGCGCTTAAGGTGAACGTTATGAAATACCATCTAGCCCGAACGCAAGCCCTTCTGCAAAGCGCGCTTAGCACGCCAGTTCCTTGAGCCTCGACCCGGCGCTCGCTGGCTGCAGGTGGCGCAGCAATGCAGTTTAGCGGCGGTCGGCCACACGCTGCACATACCGCAAACTTTTGCTGGCGACTGTAGATCTACCACAACGCACAATTCACGTGGTATTATCAAACGGCACGTTTATAATCACCTGCAGGTCGCAGTTGCAGTAATTGGGCACGATTGTAGAGACTTCTGAACAGACAGCACAGCGCCAATATTCAAAGCAGACAAAGCAGATCCTGACAAAGCAGATCCTTCGGTTTAGGGTATTACATGGTTCATAACCCGCTGAAGCACAGCGCATGCAGTAGAAGCGAAGAATAAATACAAAAGGACGAACAAAAGCATTGACTCACAACCCATTGGAAACATCAACACTCTGGTGTTCAGTTTTTTCTCTATTGAAACACGCAAGGCCGAGTGCATGTTTCGTGCTATTGTTTTTTGTTCCGGAGAATCACACATGGCAAATATACCTGCCGATGCTTTTTCAGCGCGAGCTGCAGTGTCTCGGTCACGGCGCATATCTGCTGCGTCTCCGGAAGTGATCGCGTGATCAGCGAAACGCGCGGCGGCGGCGAGCCGGCGGCGGCATGCGTCGGCACCGCACGAGCACCCCGTTGTGCAATTTTGTTTGAACCTCCCGCGCAAATGTCACGTGGTTTGTATTAGGGCCGAACGGAACAGGGTCTGAGGGTCAGGGCGTTGGCGGCGACGCATGAAACAAGCGTGAGGGAGAGGCAGTGAGCAAGATGACGCCATAGTCGCGCGTGCCGCCCTCCTACTCACCCTTCACCAGACGCTCCTCTCCGTTTTGTTCCTGCCGTCGCTGCTGTGTTCGCTCATTCGGTTCACGCCGAAACCCCGATACCCAGTTAACGGCTGCCTGAGGACCTCGCGCCCAAATATTCTATCCGGGTGGTAGAAGGTACTTTGACACGACCTGCGGTGCCTTCGATTAAGAGTTGTGTCACAAACCAAGCATTGATCAATCGCATTCTAATATGCGGCATATGTGAGTGTAGGTGATTTTGTATGATTGTCATCCATCACTCCGTGTTTGTGGCATCCACTGACGAAATGCTTCTTTACGAAGAAGGCATTTATACTGGCATTGACGCATAATCTCTGGCTGCCTGTCGAGTCAGCAATGTGCTTAAAATATTCCGATATGTCAATGATTTCCCGCTCCTAAGGATGCCGTATAAATGACGAAATCGGTTTACTTTGCCCCAGCCGCGTTCTTTAGGTTTACGTATATGTGTACGCCCATTGGAAAAGCGTAGAAGCATTTCGCCGGCGATGATTTCGTGTACCGCGTTCGTCAATGCTCACAGCTCATCAACTCTTTCCGAATACCACTGGCTCCACATGAGCAGCTGTGTCCCGAAGCTCACTTACCGCACCGGCATGGGAACGCTCGTCCGAGTGTGGGAGAGTCGCGCCGGCGTTCTCCAATGACTGACCCTGGTACCGGCGCATCACAGTGTTGAGGGCGCTGGTGTCCGAAGCCCTGGACCCGCGTCTTGTGGAGCGAGCCGACGATAAGCGCCGCACAGGCATGCTCGGCGCCTCGTCCGGCCGCTTACACTGGGATGACTCCTTGGAGACCTCTGCAGGCGTCCTGCCAACGGGAGCCGGATTGATTGCCGGCTCGGCTGCAGCAGACGAAGGGTCCTTGGGCGTGGTCGCGTGCATTGCGGCGGGAACGGCTTCACGAACGTCGGCGGCTACGACTGGCGACTGCGCGGTGTGCGGTGCGGCGCCAGCTTCCAGTGGCCTCGATGCCGCGGTTGAAGCAGAGGAAGAGGAAGCCGCGTCGGTCGGTGCCATGGCCTGAACTGAGGTGCTTGGAGGCATCGTTGGGACGGTTGCTGCCGCGGCATCGATATCGGGCTCGGTCTGTGCATGCGAATTGACGTAAGCTCTGGAAGCCGTCTCCACTGTCATCCCCCGGACTGGACCATCCTGGGAGCCTCTAGTCGTGCCGCTCGTCTCGCTTCCTTTTCTTATTCTCAGTGAACGCGATGCATTCGTGGCGGTCGACATGCAAGATGCCTCGCTGAGTGAAACGACCGAGGGAGTCCGCCGCTCGGAATGCTTGGTCTTTTTGGAGCCCTTCGAGTGCTCAGTCGGGGCAGACGATTGAGTGGCATCGCGGCGTTCGCCATGGCTTTGACGGCGGCTGTGTCCTCCTCTTTTTTCATGCTTCGCGTTTCCGGTGACCCGTGAAGGCTGGCCAGTGGAATCCATGACAAGTGTCGGCGTAGAAACGTTCGTCCTGCAGCAAGAAACGACCGCTGCAGACTGCTTCTTCTTCTTCTCCCTCTTCTTCTCTGCCAACGCACGACCCACAGCTCGGGTATCGCGCCAGAGGGAGGCAAACCTGTCAAAATCATGCGCGGATATTTGCGTAACAGCGCATGAGCTTCAGCTGTCAGAGCCTTCTCTCACAGATTAGGCGGTCTCTAGGAATTTTTAAATTTATTAAAATCGGGAACATGCTACTGTGACAAGTGTGTGGCGCCCCCATCCCTGATATTCGTTGGCCGCTAAGTTCAGTGGCCCCACCAGGCTCGGTGGCAACATTGTGTGTGGCCGGGGCAATAAACACCGCCGAGCAATCCTCCCTGTTCTGTGGCCGAGCACGGCTGCTCGGGTCAGTCCCCCGTCAGCACCACCAGCACGCTGCATGTCGTCTCTCGGCAGGAGGGTACCCCTACCCTCCCAGGTTCACGAACGCGGGTCTAAATCGTGACACTGGCGACGAGGGAAGAAGCCCGCGGAGCGGCCGAAGCCACCGTGAACGCCGCCACCGAGAACGCCCAGACACCGCCCCCTCGAGCCAGCCGCCATTACGCCATGCCGCTGTACGGGAGGCTCGAGCCGTTCGAGGGTGAAGGGTCCGCCTGGCCGGTCTACGAGGAGCAAGTCGGCGTGTTTTTCCGGGCTAACGACACACCCGAGGCGAAACAGCGCGACATCTTCCTGGCCAGCTGCGGGACCGCGTCTTCGCTCTCCTGCTCGACCTGCTCAAGCCGGCCACGCCGCACGACAAGTCGCTGGGTGAGCTGCTCGCGACGCTACGCTCGCACTACAGCCGGCTCCGTCGACGTTAATGGAGCGTTTTCGCTTCAATAACCGGAGCCGCCGAGACGGAGAGACGCTCGGGCAGTTCGTCGCAGCGCTGCGAGGGTTGGCGAGCGGCTGCTCCTTCGGAGAGCAGCTCGACTCGCTGCTCCGGGACCGTTCGTCTGCGGCATCAACGACCCCGCCATGCAGACGCGACTCCTGGAGCTTCCCGACCCCTCGCTGGACGACGCCGTGAAGGCAGCGCTGGCGATGGAGGCTGCGGCCAAGGACGCGGGCGAGCTAGCACGTGCGGCGGCTCACCGTCGGCGGAGGCGGAGGTGAAAAGATGGCGGCACGGCATGGCAGGTGCGTCGCTGCGGTGGTGACCACCCCCCTTCACAGTGCCAGTTCGCGGAAGCGGAGTGCTTGCGTGCGGACGAAACTGGAACATTGCTCGGGGGTGCCGAGGGGGGACGAGGGCGGACGGACGGAAGCAGCAGCCGGCGTCGAGCGCAGGTTCCGCGCCAGCCCACGGCCGAGGAGAGGGCGCAAGGGTAGGCGGCGGGGCGTGCGGCAGCAGCTTCGGGTGCAGCGGCTAGGCTTCACGTCGTGGCCGAAGACCCGCAGATTTTCGACATGTGGCACGCGGCCACAGTGCAGCCGCTGGTGCCATCATACTGGCTGACCGTCGAAGTCTGCGGGCGCCCCATCTCCATGGAGCTGGACACAGGGGCAGTGTGTCGGTCATGGCGGGAAAGCATCAGGCGCACCTTCCCTGGCGTGGCCGTCGAGGCGTCGCGCGTCAGCTGCGCAGCTACTCCGGACAGCTCGCCCAAGTCGAGGGTCAAGCCCAGGTCAGCGTCCGCCTTGGCGACAGGGAGGCAACCCTTCCCCTGTACCTGACCAAGGGGCCGTACGCGCTTGGCCGGAACTGGATCCAGGCGTTGGGCGGGCGGCTGCCGGAGCACCAGGAAGCAGTGCGTGCGTTGATAGAAACTTCCGAGCCTCCTGACCAAGTTCGAGGCCCTGTTCCAGCCCGGGGTGGGGACATTCACCGGCACGGCGGCAAGCATTCATGTGCCAGAGGGAGCACTACGCCCAGCCCGACTGCATGGATGGCGTTAGCAGCTGCTGCACCGGCGGGGGCGGCACCAACGGCGGCGGGTGCTGGCACAACGGCCGCCTGCTGCACCTGGTGGTGCTGGGCGCCAGGGGCAGCGCCTAGCAGGTGGCGCAGGCTATGCGGCAGGTGCTCCCGCAGGGTTTCCGGCTCGACGACAAGGCCCAGTGCGCGCTGGACTTCAGGATCATCGACGGCGACGTGGGCCTGCCGCACAACTCGTTCCGCACGGAGCCCCTGCCCCACGGCTGCCTGTGCGTGTACGCCAGCCAACCGGGGCTGGAGTACATCCGAGAGAGCCTCGAGAAGACCCTGGTGGCCAACCTGGAGCAGGAGGACCGGCTGCCCTTCCACGGCTTGCCCCTGGTCATGGTGTTTGCGGGCCAGGGGGACTTCCTGCGCGAGGAGGGCATCAACCGGGACAAGAGCCTGCAGTGCCCCTTCGTGGACGACGGCGGCGGCCTGGATCCCGTGCGGCTGGAGCAGGCGCTGTGCGCGCTGGTGGAGACATCGAGCGGCGAGCGGGCCGG
>JABSTR010001411.1:0-62540 GCA_013339765.2 Haemaphysalis longicornis | reverse complement strand
CCGTCTCGTTCCCTCTCACTCCCACATGGGCTGGAGTCCATATGATCTGGATCTGTCGCGGGGGGTGGCGGAGTAGTACTGCGCGGGCCGCAGCGTGCACCGTTCCGGCCTGGAAGTGCCGGCAGGCCTGTTGGCTGTCCGCCACTACAGTAGTAGCCTTGGTTGAGGAGATGGCAAGCGCTATTGCCGCCTCTTCAGCTTCAGCTAATAGAGGCAGTTATAGTCGGTCCTCCTTGGGCGGAGACGTGCGCGATTGCAGTGCTTTCCTGCGAATCCGGTGTGAAAATGAACAGCATTAGTAGCGGTGTTTTTTTTTTAGTGTGAACCATTTCTGCACGTATTTCAGCGGCAGTTTTCATGGTTGGGAGAGGTGCACGCTTGAATAAATGGCTACATATTATTTTAGTATTCTCAGTGGCTAAGGCGTCGTGCTGCTGAGCACGAGGACGCGGTTTCGATTCCCGGCCGCGGCGGCCGCTTTTCTGATGGAGGCGAAAAGCGAAAACGCCCGTGTGTACGAGATTTCGGCGCACGTTAAAGACCGCCAGGTGGTCGAAACTAATCCGGAGCCCTCCCCTACGGCGCGCCTCATCGCCTGCGTTGCGTCGGCGCGTTAAACCCTACAATCAATTATTTTACTATTCCAGCGTAATGGGATTCAGGCTGCTAACGTGCCGCCGTCTGAGTAGGTTTGTCAAGCAAGCGCACCTAAGGGCTCGCTCCTGCCTGCAGATAAACCCACGTTCCAAACGACAAGCGGAGCTGTATCGGTGGAGGGTAGTGGGGAGGAAGGGGAGTTCTCGCGAAGCATTAGCGTCGTCAGAGCAATTTTAAGTGCGAATGCACTTTATAAGCGACCCTGAATTCCGGTGACCGCCGTCCGTCCACATAGCAACAGCTGAGGGTGTGCGCGCGCTCCTCGTCTCCTTGGCAACGGGGGGAGATGGGCGCGCGCTGCCTGGCCGCTGACAAGGCACATACCCAGTGGGGATTGGCCAGGAATCTTCTCGTCTTCCTTGGCAACGGGGGGAGATGGGCGCGCGCTGCCTGCCGCTGACATGGCACATCCCCGCGGGGGGGATGGGCCAGTAATCGGGCGTGAGAAGGCTAATGCATCCGCTTAAAGGAGTATGACACGAAATTCAAAGCTGAGATCCGCTCTAGCAATCAAGTACAACGACAACACAAATAGGGTCTGTGCATGGCACATACCCACGTGGGGGATTGGCCAGGAATCGGGCGTGAGAAGGGCTAATGCACCCGCTTAAAGGAGTACTGACACGAAATTTCAAAGCTGAGATCCGCTCTAGCAATCAAGTACAACGGCAACACAAATAGGTGTCTGTGAATAAATGCATCTTTCTTTCTTTGTAGTTGTGTGTGTGTGTGTGATCTCTCTTTCGCGAACATTACCGAACCGCGCAAATTCAACTCCTGCATTCGCACTTTCATATTCTTCCCCTCGGGGAAATGCGGGGAATTTTTTTATAAACTTCTATGCCTGTGAAACGAGCCCATAGGATTTCAAATGCCATCGGTCATCCTTCGTCATTACCAGTTGGTCATTACACGAGTTCACACGTGCTGTGAGACCTACTGCACGTTTAAATGAAAAAAGTTGTCGGCTACTGTATTTTAAGTCGACACCTTCGTACCTCCGTATGTGAGCGATCATTGTTTCAACTCGCTGTAACCAGCAGCCGCATGGGAGAGGAAATTTTTTCTCACAAATTTTCTGTCATTCACTACGGAAGCAGCTGCCGAAGAAGGTATCTCGGCAATTCCCCTCCGTCCTACGTTACGAAATGAGAACAAGTGGGTAACTGCAGGCACATATACTATGCTCAAACAACCGCTGTTTCTAAGGGTATCGAACAAGATTAAATGTCGCAAAATTGTGCGTTCACGAAGTTGCGCTCTGAGATGATGTACTTAAGCCGTAATCACGCGCTGCGGAACACGCGTCTACCAAACAACACACAGCATTTTACGCACGAAAGAATGAGCAAGCCATGTAAACACTGATGGTGATAGGAAACGACGCAAGTACAGCCGCCTAGGGTGCTTGCTCAACGCTATGCTTCCGCACGTGGAAGACCACAACGTGAACGCAGAAGTCAAACGATGCCTGCCGCATGCTGAGAAGGCGGGCAAACTTGCTCGCACCCGTCCAACGCATGAGCAGTTTGTAGACGTTGTATGCTACAACGTTCCACGCCGAGATGCCGCGTATGATCTTGCAAACAGAGTGTGGGCTTGGACACCTTTCAGAAGACGCGTGTACAGAAAGAAGCCTTTACGGAGAATTTTCGATCAGAATATGTGTTTGCGCGGCTTAGATGGGGATCCAGGATAGGCCTCCTGCGCTGGAGGTTTGGCGACATGCAGCGCCCCTAGTGGCCGACCCCTCTGGGTAGCACAAAAGCAGACGACCTTCGCCGCCCTCCATGTGTTTTTCAATTACAAGCCAGATAGAAAGTTGGTTGTACTTAGTTTAATCGCTTTGAGGCGCTTTTAAATGACTGCATACTGCATGAAATAGCACGTAAAGTACTTGCAGAGGCTAAACAAAATAATATCCGCTAAAGCAAGCCGATTTATCGGCTTTCTTTTGAGCGAGCTTTCGCGGTCGTTGCGGCGTGGGACAGGTCGGGTGTTTTAACTTCCTGACGACCATTACCGTTCTTTCTTCTTGCGTGCGGTCGACAAAGGAAAGTTCACGAGTAGCATAAACACGAAACGCTGCTGGTAACGGCAAAAGGTTGCTTCAGCGGGAGCATGCAAGCGAACGCAAGAATTGCGCAGCCGACTCAGCTGACACTACTGGCCTGGCACCGCCTTGAAAACGAGTGGAAATTTTGTTTTGTATTTTCACAAACTAAATGATTCTTGCGTAAAGTTTTACGCCGCACGATTTACGAACGGCAGGGTACATGTATACTAGTGAGTAGGTGAGGCAATAGCGTCAAATAAACAAATTAAGCCCTATTAAAGGACGCAAAAACAAGCACCAAATCGCACGCCCGCTGCCTGCAAAGATGTGTACTTCTATATTTGCATAACATAACAGCCACATACACGGCGCTTGGCCCCGCATGTTTACATACGATCATCACCGACTCTGCTGGTTATCTTCTAGTGCAGGGGTCGTCGCTAACAATCTGAACGCCGACACGCCAGTTTTGTCCTAAACGGAGTTAGGCAGCGAACAAAAACAGAGAATTGGTCGCTTCCAGTTGAATTGTCCCCCATCTTCACACTTCGCCAGATTATTGTCAAACATTATTGGCAACTCGCTATTTATTCTTATTTCTTTGCGTTCAAATCCCCCCTCCCCCTCCCACCCGATTTTCCGTCCAGCCCTCCGCCGTGTCGGCTGCATGCAACTCGGCCCTACAATTCAAAACGTTGCTGACCCTCATTCTAGCCTATTGAGTGCGAACTGGGAATATATAATCCAAGAGCGTAATTAAGTAAAGTGAGAGTAAACAAGGAAAGCGAGCGGCCTCTCAGTTCGCCCGATCACCTTGTTTTACCGCCCCTAATTTGATTGATTGATTGTGGGGTTTAACGCGCCGACGCAACGCAGGCGATGAGGCGCGCCGTAGTGGAGGGCTCCGGATTAATTTTGACCACCTGGGGATCTTTAACGTGCGCCGAAATCTCGTACACACGGGCGTTTTTGCTGTTCGCCTCCATCAGAAAAGCGGCCGCCGCGGCCGGGAATCGAACCCGCGACCTCGTGCTCAGCAGCGCAACGCCTTAGCCACTGAGCCACCGCGGCGGGTGCCCCTAATTTCGGAATCGCAAAACAGATTTCACGCTTCTGATTCTCGCAGCATTTTGTCACTGAGTCACGCAACGAAACGGCAAGCTAACGCTGCATCATGTATTCGTAACGGTGACGCCAACGAGCATTGTTTAATGAAAGTGCACGCATTGTGCGCAGGTACGCAAAAGAGCGGCGCACTGCAGCAGGCGAGCCAGTGGTCCGCCGGACTCGCTGGCTTGTAAAACGCGATCATCGCCGATTGCGTCCCTCTTATTTTTTGATCGGCTGTTGTTGAAAAGACCTTGTCACCTAGAGTATTAGTTTAACCTAGAAGTTTCACTTCATACGGCCACCGATCGGTGAACCTGCGAGTGGGAGAGCGCCGTCACGGTCCCGGCACTTTCGTCGGCGCTGTAAACGTATTTAGCGCTGGAAAGCTTTTTCCCCTAATGCCAAGTTGATCGCCTGAAGAGACCGGACTCGTCAGGGATGGGCTGGTGACCATGTCGCAAAACAATCGGGAACATCGAGCTCATTTTGCTTCTGTCAGCACGGCATCCTATGGGACCCGCGCAGCTTTGTACTACCCGGAAGTACTGCCCGGAAGCTGATTGCGCAGCGCCCCCTGGGCAGCGCAGCAGGCCTATAAGCGGGACGTTATGGACACCAGTAGGTGCCATCTATACGGTCTTTGCGAGGTGCACGGCACACGTCGCACTCAGAGTGCAGTGAAGCTTGAAAAGTGCAAGGTTTTTTTGGGCTACTCGACGACCCGCAGAGTCGCTACCTAACAAGTCCGTTCGCTGTCCATGCATCGTTTCTTCAAAGACATGTCGGATGGTTTCTAGAACGACCGCGGAGTGTCCGTTGCAGAAAGTGACAATGCGGGATAATTTGTGTTACTTTCGAGTGAACGAGGGCCGACCATACGAAGTCTGCATGCATGCTGGGCTCAAAAATATGGTAACGGCACGCCGCCTGCGACCGACACACGACAAAACATAAACTTGTTTTCACGATAAAACAGGTGCAATAATTGGTAGCGGTCCATAATGACGCGGAACGTCGTGTTATCATATGTGTATTGCTCTCAGGATTTTAATTTTGTGTTTTGCTTGCGAAATGGATACACATTTTTTCCTTATGTAACGATCTTGATACCGATCGAGAACGGTAAAAATTATAACCCACGGAAAAAATTGTAAAATGAGCACCTTAGATGACCAGGTAAACTATTTGAACGAGCTCGTTCAGGCGACATTCGGTTTCCCCGTGGGTACAAGCCCGGCACTTCGAGTGCGCGCCGTGCACCATCTATAGTCCACTTGCAACACTCGATCCTTCAGTTCTTTAGAGCAACTGCTAAAAGAACTCCTCTGTCCATGCTTAGTAGCCTAAAGGTAGCATTATGGGTGTTGGAGCATGCGACCTGGGTTTCATCCCAAGCAGTGGTAATTTTTTTGGAGAAACATGATTTTTTACTCTTAAACGAACGCCCAGGGAAGTCAAAGGAGGAGTCCGCCGTCGACGAAAGCCCAATATATTCACATTATATACATAGAACCTCGTTCTAAACAGCCACCTTGAGGCTCGCCTGGTCGTCTTCTTCGCGCTATGTGTCTGCTGAGCTCTGTTCTTGCTTCATCCTTGTCATCCTCGGATGTTTCAACATGAAGTGCTAGCTCAATTATAGGCATTGTTTTGAAAATAAGAGGGGTTTGTTTAGGTTGGCTTAGGAGCGAGGCAAAACACATAAGCACGTTTAATTAACGTTCTCGATGGCACCGAAAGTGCCGCCATCGTAGCTATCTTGAAACTGGATATCGCATAATTTAGTCGTAATTCTGCTGAGCCCCAGGACGCGGGTTCGATTCCCGGCCGCGGCGGCCGCTTTTCTGGTGAGGCTAAAAGCAAAAACGCCCTTGTGTTCGAAATTTTGACGCACGTTAAGGATCCCCAGGTGGTCAAAAATAATCCGGAGCCCTCCACTACGGCGCTTCTCATAACCAGTGTAGTTTCGGCGAGTTAAACCCCATTATCGATCAATCAATCAGTTTAGTCGTAATCTCCGCTCAATTCAAGACAAGCGTAATCTATGCTCAGCAGACTATTACGCTCCTGTCCTAAAAAATTGCATAATAGTGAGGTCTCACACGTAATCTCTTGGAAAAATTATCAAGGAGATGTCAGTGTATGCTCAATGTACCAGTTGCAAAATAAACTTCTCTTTTACCTGAGTCTAATACTGCTTGTAACTACAAACAAAGGGTGACTTACTGTTTGGCCACACTGTGGCGAAGGCTCTCTTGTGGTGGTGGTGGTTTGGACGGTTGTTGCCTGCAGAGAGACTGGTTCTTGAGCTGTGGTGTTCAGTGTGCTTGATAGACTAACATTCTGAGACCCTACAGTTTTATTATGAGGATCCGAGATGGCGACACCAGCAAGGGTCACGCACACAACCCTAAAAAGCAAGTTTAGAGTATATTTTAGATGGTCACGACATTTAATTTATAACATTTTATGCACGGCACTGAAATTAGGGTTGGAACAGGTTTTTCTCGACATCTCTTCTTATTATGCATTAGTTGGCAAGCGCGTAGAAAATAATTTTTTACGACATCCGTACGTACAACATGGCAGTTATCGAGGAAACGCTGGAAACAGGAGGAAGCCTAGCAGCAGCTAAGAGAAAGCTAGATATCGAAAAAAACGTACACACTCAGAAACAAGTAGGGTAACACGCACAGCATGCACGAGGTAATAAAAGTAGCAGAACGATTCTACCTAGGGTATACGGCAGTGACATTAGACCAGGGGCTACTATTTAGTATACAAACTTAGCTAGTGAAGTCCTACTAATAACCAAATACGAAGTTGAAAAGGCTCTCAAGGGCATGAAAAGAGGAAAGGCTGCATGCGACGACGGCAAAACCGTATATATTCTAAATGAGGGAGGAGGTATTATGCTAGAAAGCTTGCTGCACTATTCTCGGAATGCTTAAAGTCTTTAAAAGTGCCCAGAACCTGGAACAACGCCAACATAATTCTGATTCACAAAAAGGGAGATCTCAAGCATTAAGGGCCCATCAGCCTACTCTCAGTTTTATACAAGGTGTTTACCAAAGTAGTGGTTAACCGCGTGCGTTAGCCACAGCCTTGATTACCAACAACCAAGAGATCAGGCTGGGTTTAAAAAAGGATACTTAAAAATAGATCACACTCATGTCATCAATCAAGTAATAGAAAAAAGGGCCCATCTCCCCGCGAGGGGGACTCGAGTAAATGCGTCGCATAGGGGGTTGGGTGTATTGCGTTAACGTTTAGTGTTTGGGGAGTTGGTGGTAGTGAATGCGTTGTATCAGCAGCTTCTTGACGTAGTTTGAATGTGTTAAGGATATAAGGCGCGTTCGTAGCCTTTCATTCTGTGTCGGTTTTGTGGCGCAGTGGGAAGAGCACCATGTACCTCGCGTTCCGCCCACAGGTAGTGAATGCGTTGTATCAGCAGCTTCTTGACGTAGTTTGAATGAGTCAAGGATATAAGGCGCGTTCGTAGCCTTCCATTCTGTGTCGGCTTTGTGGCGCAGTGGGTAGAGCACCATGTACCTTGCGTTCCGCCCGCAAGGTCGTGGGGATCGAAACCAGGCGCCGGTAAGTTTTTTTTTTATATAGTGTAGGGGGAGGGGTGCGGACCTGTTGTTGAGAGCGAGGAGGGTACCGTGATGCGGGAGAGGAGGAGTGGGGGAGAGGGCGCCCCTGGAACGGCTGTTGCGGACGCCGAGGCATGCCGACAACGCAGGGTGACATCGTGAGTTAAAGAAAGGCTCTGCATTTAAAATCCGTAGAGCACTCGAAACCACTTTACTTGGCAATTATAGACTATGAAAAAGCGTTTGATTCAGTACACACGGCAGTGGCGCCGGAAGCATAGAACACCAGTGAATAGAGGAGACCCACATAAGGCTTATCGTGGCTTATAAGACTTGTCGGATTACCATGTATGTTGCCCCATTGCACCTGTCTGAGGCAGGGCATGCTTGAAGGTGTAACCAGACGCGAAAATCTTAACTCAATGGGTACAGCAAACGGACAGTGTGGTAGACAGCGACAAGCGAAAAAAATTATACTCAGGCCGGCGGGGCCTTCTCCATCGCTTGCTTTTTGTCGGCCAGAAGCAGCCCACAAGCGAGAGGCAGTGATGAGTGACGACGACGGAGTTAGACATTGGCGCCAGTGTATTAATTTTTTTCGCTTGTCGCTGTCGCCTACACTACAGGTTTGTTGTGCCCATTGCGTAACGTTTTTCGTATCGCTTGTCGCCACCGCTGCATGTGGTTACCCCTTCATCTTAAGAAACTCCCCGCTAAGGCGAAAACAAGCGTTAAGTGACAATCACGCTGTTATTTAGACATGTCTGTGATAGCGATTTAATGCCAGAAAGTGGCATGCCGAAAACGAAAAAGCATGCCAAAAACAGAACTAAAAAACACTTCAGAGCATACAAGTCCAATCCATGGCACTTTGCACTAGCCGCTTGCTGCCAATCGAATTCCCACAGTACCCACAATTCCCATGGCGGCATGCGATTGCAGCCACAGTTTTCACTCTAGGTAATATTGCGAAACTCTCTGCTCTGCTGTATCTCTCTCTGACCGCCGCCGTGGACAGCTTCTCTACAGCTGTTGGGGACTGCGGGACGAGAGTTGATTTGGTCAGTCATGGGAGCGGGCGGCCAACTACAACACCAGGGTGGTCAGATCCTTCTCTGGCGAGGCAGTGTCCCTAAGAGCCTTCTTATGCAGTGTTGAACCTATTTAGTGTATCCTCTTAGGTATCCGGGATGATGGTTGCTTCTTGAGCAGGCAGCACTCCATATCTGCATGAGTGGGACAGAGAGCCAGACGAAAGAGAGAGAAAACGAGAGAAGTTTCCCGCAGATGACGTTGCCGCGCACGCCTTCAGTGAAATTCAGCCAGCGTTTGTCGGTTTTGATTTTACAGGCGCGGTTCTGAAGGAATAAGCTGAGGCGCTGACTTACTGACAAGAGATCCACTGGCGTCTGCCATTGGAGAAGTAAGCCACCGGTATGCTCAAGTGTATATCTACGAAAAAACGGGTGATTTGAAACTAAGCAGGCCAAAAAAGGCCGCTGAAGTTTTATTAGGGTCCTTCCTCGCCTTTTTAATACTATTCTAAGCAGAAAAACTGTTTATCGTGCGCTCTACCGACAACGGTGACCGTTTGATAGGGATGCGAAAAGGTAGGCAACCCTGTGCTCTCTGAAGTCCGGAAACATCGGAACCAAGACAGCGGTGCTAAGACTCTATTTCCGTATTTTGTACAGAAAAGCCGATTACATATCTAGGTAGCCCTTGCTCGTGCGGTCACGGCAAGTGGTTGTACTTTTGTGTTCGCCCCCCAGGGGTGTTCGAGTTATTCACATTTTAGCGATGCTGCCCGTGTCCCCCTGGAGAGTCTTCTTATTCCTATCCCGGTATGGGCACGGCGTTTCTGACGTATCGCTGAACTTGTTTAGAGTTTTTTACCCTTAATAACGTAGTATCCGATACTGCAGAAGGACTTCTTTATCTTTGCCAACAATCTTTGACCCCTGCCTAGGAAGTAATTACAATTTTTTCAAATTTAACCGCGCCGGCTGGACCGGGTAGGCTTGCGGCTTGGGGTTACTGCGGGTCGTTTGCATCGCGTCCTAAGGAGCGCTGTTATTATACGGCCTTTCCTTGTTTCCAGTGCCTGTGCGATGCCGCGGAAGGGTTTCTTTAACCTATTTCAACTGTTTAAATGCCCCGCCGGGTGAATTACTTGCTTATTCTGCGATTATGCACAGGTGGCTTTGCCGAATAGGGCTACGGTGACTAGTTTGTTTACATTTTGGCTTCTGCCTGTAAATTTACGAAAAATGTGCCTAGAGAGCTGATTTAACTTGTCAAACTATCGAAACAGCCCCGCGATAGCGCGCGTATGGCCTTTAAGGGGCCACCCTGTTGCGGAAGTTAGCTAGGTTTGTTTTACTTGCCTTGTCACCAGGTGTGACTGAACGCGGCCACCCCGCGCCGAAAAAAAAGAGAAAACGTTTATACCTGTAAAACTATTGGTGCTAGGAGGTTCAAATTTGTTATAAAGGTTCTCTAGAACTGCATGAAAGAGGAGCGCGAAAGGATAACAACTTAACTGGCAGATTTCCCGTCAAAAACTTGAAAAATCGCGCAGCTCCGTCTGAATATGTCTGCCGTGACGGGAAGTTTCCCGATAACCTACAACACAATGATATATATGTACCTTCTGAATATAGCCATAAACGTAGTGAATGAGCCCATAAATCAGTAGAAATTGTCACACATGTATAAGCATTCAGAGACCATGCAGCCCGGGAGAAGGGCTTTCAAAGAATGCATGAAATGCGTGCATGGACACAATAGTAGTCCAATAACTTAAGAAGTTACCCAGAATATATGCTGCTATGCGAGAAGACAAAGTGTCGGAAGATGTGTACTGGCTGAACACACGGCGAACTTGGAAAGCTATATCAGAAAAGATGAGGAACCACTGCCCACATAGGCGCGACGAGCCACTTGACATTTGCGTAGGACGTCATATTACTAAAGGGGAATTGGTGTTAAGGACCTGTACCTAAAGGAAGTACACCTCTGGGCGAGGCGTATTTACATAGAAAACTGAATAGTGTGAAATCATCGAGAATCTTCAGAAGTCTTCGGTATTGCTCATTACTGGGACAGGTTAATGAATATGTTTATCTGGGACAGACAATCAGAATCTTAAAACACAATGGGAAGTTGATGATACATTCTGACAATAAGCGCGAAAAAGGCGACATGTAAAAAAGAACACACAGGACGGTACGCTACCGCGCAGTCCTGTGTGTTCTTTTCCACTTGTCGTCTTTTTCGAGCTTATTGCCAGAAAGACTCTTCTAAGTGGCAGGACTCAAGGAGGCATAGAACTGCGAGCCGATTAAAAAAAGTGAGCATTGAATGTTTCCTTTCGGTTGCAATTTGCAGGCGAGAAACTAATGATGTTACTAATCACATAGAACAAAATGAAAAAAAAATTAACGACGATCGGTTGCAGATCCGCCACAGGCGCGTAGGTGTGGACCCGTGTTCGGAGTACTGTTGCGGCACGTTGATTTGCTTATGATGCTTCCTTGGGTTCTATCACAAAATTGAGGGGTAATTTAGGGGCCGATGCGTCGGACGGGAGGAGCGACAAACAGCTCCACCCTAAGTGCGAATCAGATGACGTAGTTCGGACTTGCCAACCGGCGATAGGTCCTGGCCTGATCAGCCCTTGTCGCGAGGCCCGAGTCGAGACACGGAAGGTGCGTAACACAAACAAGTACGTTTACTTTAATAGACAAGACCGGGAATACACTCGCGGGTCACAGCACGCACGCTAAGTGCAAAACACCTCCGTTGACACCCCGTCGGGGTCAGAGCTAACGTTGGTCAGAGCTGGCATCAGACTGATACTTGAAGACAACGAAAGGAACGGTACTCGACGTTACGAGCCCAAGAAGGAGGCGACAGTAGATTAAGGGGAGATTAAAGTGTACAATAGGTGGGGTTGGAGGATTCCCCCAACTGCTAGCAAAGGCCCGCGAGGAACACATACGGCATGGTGCACTGAAGGAGTACTTAGAGAAGTACAACAGAGAAGACGAGTAGAAAGAGCCCGAAGAAGGGTGGAGAAGGGGAGAACAGCTTAGCTGCGGTCCGGCTGATGGTCTCGCCGGGGTGACGGAGGCTGCCGGCCGTCTGTGGTGGGGCTCCGTTCATCAGCGACGCAATTTGGGCGAACGTCGGCCGCTCACTTTCACCTCCTTGAGGCGATCTTCGGGGACCCGGAGTTCTCCGTCGTCGTCTCTCGGCCTCCCCAGCACAGCCCTCAAGGCCGTCGCCGCGTCCCGACCGTCCGTCCGGCCACCGCCAGTTCTCACTCCATTCTCCCCGCAAACCCCGCGCTGCACCGTGCACACAGTCCCTTGGGCCGCGCGTCTTCCGAGAATCCGCGGGGTATACTCCGTTGGCCGCGGCACTCTCACCTACCTCTCTCCCCGAAACACATGGTCAGCCGACCCGGGTGCGGCAATGGAGGCGAAAACAATCGTTTGCTACGCTGTACGCCTCCTCACGACCCAAAAATAGCGAGCCACAAAAAAAAAAAAAAAAAAAAAAAAAACCAGTCAAGCAGGGACACGAATTTCGCGACAGGTTCTGTTGAGGTACCTTCATTTGCGTTCGAAGCTTCTTTTGAGACACCCTGGTGTGCTTTATGGTGTCTTATAGTCAACGAATCCACATACACTAGTACACGGATGCCACGGTGAACACTTTCCACGTGACGTCACGCTTTTGCACACGACGCGCTTCCGCTCCGAGGCACACGCGGCTGCAATACGCTGAAATCGTCACGCCCCGAGCGTTTTGCGAAGACGTTACATCCAGGTCCGGGGGCTTCAGTGGCTACGAGCGTTGAGGAGAAACGGATACGGCGGGTTTGAGCCTCCTATGCTTAACATGAAATGTGTAAACTTTGATAGTAGACACGGCCGTCCGGAATCGACGAACGGACTTGTGTGGAGCAGTTTACGCTGAAGTGTATAATAAAAGGTAGGTTGAAATAGCCTCTTCGGTTGAACTTGATAGTGCAGTGCAAGTGCGTAATATTCCTATGACGGCAACGTCATACTTTTTCCAAGAGAGCTAGGGGTTGATTGATGAATTGATTGATTGATTGACTAATTGATTGATTGGTCAGCCGTTATTTGCACAGATTTATTGCTAAGCCACCGGTCAGGAGTCCTTGGTCTCTGGGGGCGGTCGTGTCCCTCTGGGCGAGCCGGGTTTGTATTTTCCGGGTAGGGGCTGAGTTTCGCGGTCTTCCACTGTTCATTTGTACTTATGCTGAGTACGGGCTATCCCGCCTTACTGTTTTGCGGGTCATTTCTCCTGGGACGGCAGGGCTATATCATGTGATGTAGGTCACCTTTGTTGCCTGACATGGAGCCCTGGGTAACATCGGCTGTAAGCAACTGGATTGGGCAAACAGCCGGCCTGACGCCGTCGCCACGCACCGACTGCCATGTTGTCAGTGTCCTGCCTGGGGCTGAGTATCTTGCCCTTGCTAGCATATATAGTGGTCAATTATATCCATGTAGAACACCAGCCTGTCCCTGCCCCACCACCGTATCGACTTAGCGTCTGCGTTAGGGGGTTTCACATCGGCTCAGTCAACGAAACCCTGAGCCGCGTCATGCATCGTCTCGTTGCTGGCCAGGCTAGTTTGGACCAGTGCCCACATTAGTTTTATCTTGCCCCATCACTCTATTCTCATGCCAGATTTGAACTTGAAACGCCTCAGATGAGATGGCCCCCTCGCGAAGTTTAGTATGACCGACTTGGAGTCGCTCACTATAACTTTGGTCTGAGGGACGCGATAATTTCCAGAGGCGAAGAAGTGAAAGTGGTAAGCGAATATATCTACTTAGGCCAAGTAGTGACCCCGGATACCAACCATGAGGCAGAGATAATTAGGAAGATAAGAATGGGGTGGAGTGCATTCGGCAGGCATTCTCAGATAATGAATGGCAGCCTACCATTGTCCCTGAAGAGGAAAGTGTATGACAGCTGCATCTTATGGGTACTCACCTACGGGGCAGAAACTTGGGGCTCACTAAGAGGGTTCAATTTAAATTGAGAACGACTAAGCGGGCAATGGAACAGAAGATGATAGGTGTAACATCAAGGGACAAGAAGAGAGCGGAGTGGGTCAGGGAACAAACGCGTGTTAAGGACATATTAGTAGAAATTAAGAAGAAGAAGTGCACGTGGGCAGGGCACGTAATGCGAAGGCACGATAACCGTTGGTCATTAAGGGTAACAGAGTGGATCCCTAGAGAGAGAGAGAGAGAGAGAGAAAAAAACATCTTTATTTGCCCTTCTATAAAGGCTTCTGCGTTGCTGGGGGAAGGAGCTGCTGTTACTAGTCGCCCCCAAGAACTGTCTCAGTGTGTTGGAGGAGGGCCTCCCTGTGCTCCTCTTCTGTCAGTCGTAATGAGGAGGCGGTCAATTGTCGGACTGAGGGTGGGTACCGGCCGGCGCTTTTCGTGCGCTTGCGGATAGCGAGTTTGAGTTGTTTTTGGGGATCCTCTGGGGGGGTCAAGCCACTCCGCCCAAGTGCCAGGAGAAGGGGAAAGGGAGTCTGTGTACACGTTCCTTGTCTGTATAATCTCTAAGCAGTCCCACATGTAGAGCTGGTTGTTAGAATACCCGTGACCACAGCGTGGGCAGCTAGAGTGGCCAGGTTTATTTTTTATGCAGTGCATGATATGTGGGGTGTGTAGGACACCTGCTTGAGCTCGGCGGATGCAACTTGTCTTCGATCGCGGCCAAGAGATGGGAGGAACGCAGTGTGTGTCTTGATCGGTGCGAAGGTCTACCAACTTTTGGTGCCTGGCTTGTCTTTCTTCGACGCGGCTGGTGTGGCGGTCGTATTCATCCGGCAGCGCAATTGGAGGCTCAGACTCGCGGAAGAGAGTTTCGCGCGCGAGTTGGTGAGCCGCCACATTTCCTGGTACACCTTGTAGACCTGGGATCCAGCGGAGTTCAACCGAAAGCTCTGGTTGGGAGGTTAGATGCACTTCGAGAATGTTGCGAATGTGCGTGGCTATTTTATTGCGGCAGAAGAGGCGGATCGCATCCTGGCTGTCAGTCAGTATAAGCAGTTTCCGTCGGCCGGTGAAGTTCGTGATGGCATCTGCTATGGCTAACGCTTCGGCATGACCGGGATCACTAATTCCTAGGAAGCGACGAGTACTTTGTCCGTTCCCGTAGTACGCGGCGGTAGCAACTATACCGTCGTCTGATACGGCGGCGTCGGTGTAGACCGGAGTGTAACCCTGGTCTATCTTCTGCGCCACTAAATGGCGGGTGGCACGCGCTCTGTGGCCTTAGCGCTCGTGGTCGTTTTCCACACTCATGTGGCGGGGGATAGGATGTACAGTCAGCCTTGGCAGGTGTTCCCAAGGAGGGCGTTCTGTAGTGTAGCCTTCTGGTTCCACGATTTGTGCCCCTATGGAGCGGAGTATAGCTCGTCCCTGTCTAGAGGCGCGCAGCCGAGACTCTTGCGCTTCTTTGTGGATGTCTATGCAGAGTGATATTGGAGTGTGAACTCCCATTCGTCGAATCTCATGTAGTGGGGTGTAATTCGGGAGTCCCAAGGCAACACGAATAGGTTTGCGCAGTTGCGTTTCTAATTTTTCTATCTGAGTGCGTGTTAGCCGCATGTAAGGGGCTGCGTACATGATGCGCGGAATGATGAACGCCTCAAAAATTCGTAGTAGTTCATGTTCTTTTACCCCATGTCGCTTCCATGAAATCCGGTTCATCATGTGCGTGATCTGATTGATCTGTGTCGTGATTTTTTTAACCCAAGTGTCCGCTTTGCCTCGTTGGTGAAGCCAAAAGCCGAGCACTCGAATTTCTTCTTTCCTTGCTATGTTTGTGCCGTCTAGTGTTAATTTGATTAAATTGCGGTTATGGTCAGAGCGGCCGGCTGGACCATCCTCCACGACGATGTATTCGGTCTTAGAGGGGGAGCAGCTGAGACCAACGTCTTTCATGTATGCGGTGACGACATCAGTCGCTTGCTGTAGTTGGTGCTCCTGGTGCCCGGGGGAACCCTGACAGCACCACAAAGTCAGATCATCAGCATATATGTTGAAGTGAACGTCGGTGATGGGGTCTAGTTTGGCGGGCAGGTCTTTGAGGACTATGTTAAAAGAGGAGCAGGAAGAAAAACGTTTTTTCCAGAGCATGTCAGCACGAGACGCCCTGGATGATGAGAGTGGCTTCGTCTTCACGGAGGTCCATATGCTGCCTCCGCCTCCTGGTCCCTTGTAACCAGCCGTAGCTGATCCTCCTAGGCGGGGCTGGACAGCACCATCTGCCATCGCTAATTAGGGGTAAGCGTGGGGTTTTTAGAAAATAAACTGGAAATTGGGGTGGGTGTTTTTGCAGAAATCGCGATCTCCTATCATGTGGTGAAGAGTACCTAGCTAGTTACAACTAGCTCAGAAGCAAGCTCTTAGTGACTCTGAGTACCTACCTCTCTGCAGAAAAGCAGCTCTTGTCGTACTGATTAGGAAACATGCCATAAGCTAACGGGGGTGAAGGGACTATCCTGCTTGTATCTGGCGATATATTACTTCCTGCTCCCATGTGAGTTGTGGGTGCGGGGCCAGAAGTCTCTACCTGTCCTCTCAATAGTACTGCCTTCTCTCCCAGTAGGTGACCATACGTTGACTTCTGGCCCCCTCCTCAGACGTTTCTCGGTATGGTAACACGCGGGCCAGTCGGCGGACAAACTCATTGCCCTCCTGCAAAGAGTTGGGCTGGAAACCACACCCATTATACTGGGTTGTTCGCAGACATTTTGCCTCTCAGTACGCAAAGCATCCGCCCAGGGGACACCGCCGAGGGTGATCGTGAACTCTTTAGCTTCTTCCACGTCTCTGACTTGTAATGATGCGCTCGTGAGCATCTAGCTCCTGCTTGTCACCACCGCAACTTCCCACGTCGGCGAAGATGGCACCCGCTTCGCTCTCCAGTACCCTCCCTGTTGAGAGTAGGAGCACAGGCGTCGCGCCTGCTGCAATTGTGAGTCGGATTGATATTCTTTGGTTGAGGCTTCATCTTGAGTGCGTCAAGCCATTCCTCTGCAAGCTGTTCTCGATCATTCAGCTCTGCCACTATCCAGCTCATTCTTCTGAGACACGCCGACCTGCCTTGGTCTCACTGAGCCTCTTGTTTGGCTCGATAGGTGGCGCTCAACCCACTCGTCACCTGTATTGTGTAAAGCTATCTGCAGGAGCTTGTTTCCGTACTGTTGTGTCCACCTACCTCTGGACGTAAGGTGTGGCGTACATTGATCTTGACCCCACAAAGGCCTTAGAGCGTCGTTCTCCTTCATTCCTCTTCGTCTGGTTGCCACCCCCCGAAGCATGCGCAGGATTTACTCCGAGGAGTGCTTGAGCTTGCGCAAGAGCGTAGTTTCCTTGATCTCTGCCTGAATAATAAGTCGACGGATCGTAACGTTGGGTGCCGGAACAATGCCTTCGCCAACTAGGACTAACATCTCCATTCTGCTTCTTAGGCGATCGAGGCCGGACGACCCCCTTTTAAATTTTTTAGGCGAACATGGAAGCCCACTCTGCTTTGCGCATTTATCATCCACATCTGCGCCTACTGGCAGGATGTCTTGAATCCATCCTGAGGAACCCGCCTTTGTTGCCCAGAGTGAAATATCGTCAGCATAGAGCGCGTTTTCCAAGCCTTCAACCACCCGAGTGCATTGGGCAGGGCTAGGAGTGGTATATTACACAGATCTGTTACGGTCTATTTCCGTCACGCCCTTCGTGGGCCCTGCTTGGAAAGAACGGGGTTTAATAGTACGCAAAAACATTTGGACAGCGATCATCAATTCCAGACGCAATGTTTCGATTTCGGGGGCACTTAAGCACGCATGATGTACTGCAGCAACTGAGGGAGGAGGTCGTGAAACAAGCCATGCAGCAATTTCCAACAGCCATCATGGCACTGGATCTGGACAGCATTTGACCACGTCTGCCCCGCTATAACCCTACCAAACGTTGAAACCATAGGCTGTGGGTAACTAACGGGCGTGGAATTACGTATGGGATTTTCTTACCGACCAGACGGCTCGAGTCAAAGGGGGGGGGGGGGGGCGCATATGTATCGCCACCCATAGAGTTTGGAAGTAGGCGGAACCAACAGGGATTCGTGCTTCCGTCTCTTCCATGATTGACACGTTTATTCTTAGATAGCAAGATAGAAATTCTTTTCGAAAATAAGCATTCTTGAGATATTAAACCGAAATAAAAATCTTGGCTCGACGCTGCTGATATTCTATCAACTGTGGTGTGACAGTCACCGATAATTTTTGAACGTTGTTGGAAGGGTATTATCTCTAGTTCTCATGGAAGGCAGTACCGCGCACCGGTGTGTACTACGCTTTGGAACACAAATGGAGACCTCGAAATGTGTGCAGTGTTTTAGTTATGGCATGTGATGATACCGCAACACCGGAATTACATACAGGTTGTGCTACAAATGTTGCCAATGGAACAGTGAAGACGGAATTGTAAAGTGCATTGTGCTTAGTCATAACCAGAAAAAATGAAGTAAGCTCACACTAACGCGTAACACTTGAAGGTAGCAAAGCTGTACGCAACGTTCACGGCCATCACAATGGTTTACGTTCCCAATTGCAGCCGGTTTGCTTTTTCTTCGCAGTCCCAACTAGCTTTAGTCCATCATTGTTGCTGTAAGTTTAAGGTTCCTTAATTTTTTGGAAGTGCTAATCCTTGATCGTTCAATTGGAGGGGCCTACGCTATGATGTGTATTTCTCGTTCCGAGCCAGTGTTGCACAACTACGGTGAACACTGCAGACTTTATCGTGCCAAGCAAGTGTTGCCACGATTACGGCGCCCATCTTGGCCAATTTCCTAAGCTGGTATGCTTGTCTTGACAAACGTGCATACGGACGCACGGCGGTCGTGGCGAAGCACGCACATACGAGCGCTAGGCATTTTCTTGTTTTTGTTAACTGCCTGGCGCTCATGCCCACGCTCACGTGTGCGCGTTCGTCGATTTCTTGGTATTTTTAACGGCGCACAGGAAAAATTACGATTTGCTTAAGAGCTTCGGTGTTAATAAAATTACATTTGCATTCCAGTCGCGCCAGACCTACGACGCGTAGGATGCTGAATCCGTGCGGTTAAATACAGCCTTCTGCAGTGCTTGTCCAGAGATTAACTCTCCACATCATCTCTGAACGCAAGAAATGCAGATATGAAGAGTAGAAAACTATAAATATGGCTGGACTCTAGCTCCAGTGTGTGAAGTTTTCGCCGGAAAGCCTGTTCTAAGATTTTTAGCAATTTTCGTTGGTGGACAACATTTTATAGCTGAGCAGTAAAAGACTAGCCAATGACGGCGATACTGCTTGTGTGACGTCAATTATGCACGCTAGACTGTGTATGCATCATAAGAGTTAAAATATTGTTTTATGTTGGGAGCGTCACGCAGCCACATTTGAAATGATTATTTTGTATGCACCTACCTTGGCCAGGGACGTCCTTTTGAACCATCTTTTAGAATAATCTCACATTTTTAAAGAGGTTAAAAGTTCTATACGCCCTTCGGAAACTGGAACTTAAGGTGAAAGACCAGCACTCTACAGTCTTAATGAATGCAAAACTATTGCTCCTGGTAAACAGTTTTGTCTGGCAATTATAAAGCGCTTTTTCTCTGTATTTTTCAGATGCGGAAAACGAGCAGAAATTAAGGAGTGCTTTGTAGTTTTTCACGACAATAATTCGTTCCCGCAATGCTGTGGAGAGTCACTCTGCTGACAATGAGACGAGTAGTCGATTAACACCGTTAACCAATACCCTTGAGAAATTTATATTCTGTGAATGAATTCCTTGGCAATACGGCTTTCGTGATGTTTGCTTGAGGCGCGCATGCATAATTTGAATAAACGTTTTGACATTTCCTTCTTTTGCACAATGTTTTGGGCGATATCGTTGCTGCAACATGCAACCAAGTGCACCACTGCTAACGGAAGCGTGCGGCTACGAATGGTAGCACGCCAAAATAGGGAATAAGCAGGTTTCCTGCCTTAGGAGTAGGGGTTGTTCAACATTTAGAAATAAAGTATTGAGCCATACGTTATTCGCTCTAATCATCTGCCAGACCTTTCTGCTGTGGAAGCATATAGCCCGTGCTCCAAGGTGTGTCTTGGCCTCATGTTTAAAGCTCGCAGCTGTATAGCAAACAGCCACTACTTGTTGATCGTTGCATCGCCGAAAGGGCCTACAGTTATTGCCCGGAAGCATAGCGACGTCGCGAACCAGCATTTGTGCCGTAGGTAGAAAGTTGCACCTTTCTGGCATTTTTAAATGGGCGAGCATGCTGCAAATGTGCAAGGAGCGTTGTCCAATAAAATTATAGCCTCATATAGCGAGATCTGGTTCACTGCAAAAAACTGAGTTTATTATAAGGCAAAAAGGCATATGCGCAGATACAAAGGAGAACGCAGAAAACTCTCGGTGCACACACAAAATATACGTAATAATAAGAGAGTAAATATCAAGAAAAGCAAGAACATCCTACAGCGTCCATGCTTATCGCGCTGCTGGTGGTGCAAATCATCTATGACCAAAAGTTTATGAAACACCTTATTGAATGCATTACTAATATTTTAAAAACAACTCTCAGCATTCGAAGAGCGATCCCGAAGGCAGTAAATGCTGTGAGTACTTCATATCAGTTGAGTTTTATGTTAGTGTAATTTCCGGAATCCTTGCATGCTACTTGGAATGAAACAACTCAACGAGATAAAAGTATTTTTTCGAACGTTTCAGAACAGGTGCTCGTGCGTTATATCGGACGGTATTTACTGAACTCAAATTTTTCTACTTTTGAACACAGCAACGCTATTTCAAACTTACTTCCGAGGGTACCGTGGTTGTATGAAAAGGTTGCTGTAATGTTTAGTTACCAGTCTACAATATTGGGGATTTGTACGTTTGACAATAACTGCGCTACTTGAGTGTTAGCTACAAGATAAATATTTGAACTGCCGAATAATTTGAAATGTCAAGAAGATTGATGATTACTGAAGGCACGATAACATATTCGGCATATTTCGAAACGCCTAATATTCGGAAAGCTTAACCACAGAAGCATCAGAAGGTTTTCATCAGACAAAACTTCAATAAAAAAGGAAACGGGCAGATTGGGAGGCACATAATTGGTATAAACAACCGGCGCAATAGTACGATTTTTTCAGAAAAGAATAATGATCAGCCAATGTTTTTTGATGTGAGCATACATGGCGTTTTATTTGACCACAAATACCTATTAGTTTTTAAAGCAAAGACTTCACTTTCAGGAGTGACACGATAAGGAACCCGGCGGGCATTGGTAGATTGAATTGCAGGTAACCGGTAAAATCGCTCCCTTTTGTTAGACAGCGGCTTGACGTACGAGTTGTTTCATAGCGCATGGGGATAAGTAGTTACAAAAGCATTCGGAAAATATTGATCTACTATTTATTAGTGGGTGAATTTTGCACAATAATCTGCTCCAGTTACACTTAAGAGGTCGCTTAACAAAGTGTAGCAACATTGTATTCGTTGTAGTCACTCAAAAGAGAGTGTTTTTGTAAGTATGAATACGATTTCTTCTGCTCTGATTTTGTTATAAATAGTGTTATTGCAGGAATATAGCAATAATTATTATTAGGGTTAACGTGTCGAAGTTACATTATCAGCCGCGCTATAGTGGAGGGCTCCAAATAAATTTTGTCCCCCTGGGGATCTTTATGTGAGCCAAAATTTCGACACACGGATGTTTTAGAGCGGCAGCTTTCTTAGTGGGGCTGATGTCTGCCTGTCAGAACCTAATGCATTTCTCTATAGACCATCCGGTCACCCATAAAATTCCAGATAAGATTTCTGGACCCACGGCGGGTGCTGAAGCCAGGCTTCTACTGTGTGTGTGAAAATGGTTACTTGAAAATCGCGAAAAGTAACGGTTCTAGATGAGAAAATACACAGATCGAGCACAAAAAAGAAATACAATAACATACATTTATGCCATATACCACCTATCAGTATAAATTTAGATCGTTCGTAGAAGCGATTACTTTGTGCGCCAACAATTATCGGAAGTGTTCTTTGTTGTTTTGTGATTTTGGCCTTAAGGTGTACAATCAGCGAAGGGGCAATGCAATTTTAGCTTCCGCATTTCTGTTACCTTTATTTACAAAGGGAGGGCAAATTTGTGCTTTTCACTGCCACCTGCAAAGCGGACGGTGCGGCCGGGATCAAACCCGCGTCTTTGGGCTCAGAAGCACAATGCTTTAACCACTGAGCCACCGCAGCGGCTAACGGTAGTAATGGCCCACCACCCAGTCCGCCCGAATTAGTGACAGATAGAGCAAAGTTACCACTGTTCAGTAATATTTGAACTTGTGGTGTTAATGTTGTTCTTGTTGGTTTTGATGTAAAGAGCATAAATCTGAAAGATTACTGGCTTAAGTAAAAAAGATGCTACGTGAGTTACAGCGTGTTCCAAGAAAAACTATGGAAGTACAGACACCGATTAAAAAAATGGCGTAGCTTGCACTTTTGGTGCGACGGTGCAGAAAGAGTAAAGCAAGCGGCAGCTCTCCCTCCGTCGGAAACGGGGCTGTTGCACCTCGCATTTCTTTCCTAACTTGCCACTGAAAGTTCTCCAATGCATGTCAGGCAGATTTACATCGCTCCCTAAGTGAACCGCGTTAGCACGCGCTAAAACCCGCGGCAGCCTGCTTCGCGAGCTCGTCGTCTGTCGCGCGAACTTGGTGTCAGTGCACCCCATTTAAGGCGCGAACCCACATTAAGGAGAAGAGAAAAATCTCTGGCGAGGAGAACATCACGTGAGAGATTAACGTTCTCAAACTCAAAGAAGCTCGTTTAATAACGGAAGGAACCCTGGTTTGGTTACGAGCACGGGACGCATTTTCACCGTGATTCGTCTCTTTTTGCTTCAAGCAGCGCCGGTATTTTAATTTTTTCTGTAGTACGTAACTTGGGGCATTAAAGGTGTTGTTTTTTTGGTTCTTGTATTGTTTATTTCGAACGTCCCAAACCCATGTGGGCATTAGATCCCGTCTCGTGACGTAGTGGCCTGCGAAGGCCAAATCGGAGGGTTTGTGCACGCTATGGGCGCCTAATTTGTTGTTGGGTTTATTTATTTTTCCCGCTTCCGGATTGACGCATTTGGCTCTAATAATTGGGAAAACTCTTATATCTAGCCTTTTTTTCTTGTAGATGTTGCGCAGTCCGTGCCAACGCAAGCTTTTTTTTCCAATTGGCGGCACACCTTATTGTTCCTCGACTCTGCTAAACCGTACCCTTGGTGCCATTGGGCTGGCCAGAGGTGCACCGGTTTCACTGCGTAAAGGTGCAACGTTCGATTTGATGGAGCTCCCTAACCCCGTTTTTTTCATAAGGCGCGCACTCCTAGCACCGGCTCTTTGGCTTTTCCCCTACTCGCCACATTCCCTCACACTTAGAGGTTATTTTATGTGACGAATGGATAGCGCTCGGACTGCACTGTCCGCTCTTAAAGTGAGTAAGCCAGGAATATGTGCTGAAACGAAGTTAGTTGCGTCGTGTAGCTCATAGACAAATATATTCGGTTTTTGCTGCGATGGCTCAAGGAAGCGGGGCTTGATCTCGGTCGCAGCGACTGCTCCTCTTTAGATGCAGGCGACAGCAGAAACGCATTTTTGTTGACATTTAGGAACAGAGGAAGGATACCCATGAGGTAAAATTAATCCAAAGCCCTCCAGTACGGCGTGCTTGATACCCGAGGTGTAGCTTCGTTGCGTTAAACGCCACAATCAGAGATTCAAATGCGGCTGGTTACCAGGTGGGTTGAAAGAAAACGCCGAGTTTAGCGTTTTCACAATGAGGTGCCAGTGATGCCTAAGCTATTTTTAAATTACTTTGATATGTGCGTACCTGGAAGGAAATCTCCTGCACTTGTTGGGATTATTTTTAACATTAATTTATTTATATTACCAAGCCAAATCAAACGCAAACACTGTGTGCTTTGGCAGCACTGGCTTATTGCGGCCCGTAAAAGTTTGCAAGTCAGCAGTCTTCGTTTGGTTTACTTTGATTTTGCATCAATGACATTAGTATTGCTCTTCCCGGTGAAGCACTTACCAAGACGCATCGACCTGGTACCTACAGCTCACAAAACCCAGCTATTCATCCAATTATGTTTGCCACACGCTCCGTGTGACAAGCATGGCCTCTACATAACCCATTTACAAAAGTTTGACTATCATTGCACTTGTACGTAGAGCGCAACATAAACTGGACTTACTGATATATCGCATTCTCCCTCACGTCGTCTTCATTGACGGCTTTCCTAATACTCAGCTCTGTATATCTCTAACCAACACATTTTCTGGACGGCACAACCAACTTGTTTTGAAAGTCCAGCAAATTATAGCAGAAACAATTGCAGTTTGGTGACAACACCATGGAGCACAGTGGAATAAGAAATAAGCTATCTTGACCATTTACTTTTTAATTTCACCGAACAAAGCTTTCTGTTTAGGATTTTTTTGTAATACTACGCGTATTGTACCCTTGAATACATGTATATGTGGGCGTTTTAGGTCGCCTAAATAAGTCAAAAGTGTCACCTGCTCATTATCATTGCGTGTTTATTTAGGACACGATAAAATTATGAACCTGTATAGAGAAACGGTCTAGGCTCGACAGATATCTATGTAGGACCTGTATGAGCTGAAATGTTCACCTATTGATTGATTGATTGTAGGGTTTAACGCGCCGACGCAATACAGGCGATGAGGCGCGCTGTAGTGGAGGGCGCGCCTCATCGCCTGTAGGGCGCGATATCGCCTCATTAATTTTGACCACCTGGGGATCTTTATCGTGCGCCGAAATCTCGTACACACGGGCGTTTTTGCTTTTCGCCTCCATCAGAAAAGCGGCCGCCGCGGCGGGAATCGAACCCGCGACCTCGTGCTCAGCAGCGCAACGCCTTAGCCACTGAGCCACCGCGGCGTGTAAATGTTCACCTATTGCTATACAGAGTTAAATAGATATGGGAATTCAATACTGCTTGTACAACGGTCATCATGATACGGTATAACTTTGTTTTTGATTGAGAATCGGTTCGGTAACTCTCAACCACCAGACCCACGTAATGCTGCGCGTGTCCTAAATAAAAGTTACGTGCCACAATTTCTTCTGCCTGTTTTTTCGCAGTACATATTTCGTGCTTTTTACTAGGAGTAGCATGCCAGCGCTCAAACGTTGCCTATTAGACTTCGTATCACAGCAGTGCCTAGCAACCCTGCGACGGTTTAAGAGGAAAATTGGAATTCCCCGTTACGTATGGTACCAAACGACACAAGACTCTTCCAGGTTGCGTAATAACCCGAGAAGTAAACGGTTGTAGGAATTGTTCACAATATTGCGGCACAAGAATCCATTAGAGTCTTTTAAACTGGCCATAGGCTCCACGTAGAAGCTCATGAATTACAATGAGCCGAGAACTGCTAAACACTAATAACTGTATTATAAACTAAATGATACTACGAAATGAGCCAGTCTGGGCACAGTGTTCTTATCAGGGTTACAAACACAGTAATAATGCGTATCATTCCTTTCCGAGTACCCCCAAAGCCACGACTGTTTACGCCGTTCATTTTCCCTACATCGTTATAACAGCATAAATTGTTATAATAGCGTACACGGAGATCGTCGGCAGCACAAAATTAACTAAAATAAAAAAAGTTGGAAAAATAAAATTTTCGCAAAAATGGTCATGACAAAATTAATAATGTGCATCTTATACATCTTCCTCCCCAAAAAAAGAGACCAATAAGAGATAAAAGCCCGCGAACGAACAATCAAAAAGCGAACAGAAGAGGGCGAAAATGAGCGAACCGCGTAACACTCTGCATTTATACACGAATTAAGATTCCGCGAAAGCAACACCGTCAATTTTTCTAATAGCGTAAGTTGAAATATTTGGTTGTACAGAAATTTGGAAAACCAAGATGTAAGGAAAAGTATAAAAATCCTAATTGCCACAAAAATGATCCAACAAAGTAAAAAATATTCATCCTACACATCTGCCTTCAAAACAGAAGGATAAAAAATGTTCGCAAAAGAAGGTTCAAAATACGAATAAAACAGCGAAATTGAGTGAGCTGTGCAGCGCCCTGCATTTCAACAAAAATGCAGATTTGTTGGAACTAAGGCTTATAATAATTTAGTTCCTAAATGGAGATACTTTGAGGAACAGGGCTTTGAAAACCTGAAAATCAGACACACCAAAAAAATTCAATTTTCCCCAAAAATAACTATCAAAATCACAAATAGGCATCTTCTACATCTCCCCAAAGAATAAAGAACAAAGGAAAAAAATTCTGTAAAGGAACGTTCAAAGTACGAATAATAAAAAGGAGTAAACGGCTGAACTCTGCATTACCCCTTTGCATCTACATAAAAAAAAACTTTACCAGCGAATTAAGGGCACTTAATTTTTATTACAGTATTAATTTACATCATTGACGAAAATACCGAAAAAAAGAACCTAAATAGAATAATATAACACAACGTCTTTCAATACTTATCACTATATATGGCTGTAAAGAACTCGCTCTCTATAGTTCATACCACAAGCTGCCTGCACCACAGTGGAGGCTACATTGTTGTCCGATAGAGCGCCCACTGAGGGCGTCTAACTCACCGTGAAGAGGGTTTTGAAAGGACCTTTCAATCTCCCCTTTCGGCAGGTAGAACCGCAAGGCCCCGGCGCCTATTATTGCTTTACTTAATGTAAATTAGGGGCCCTCAGTGGGCGCTCTATTGACAATAATTTAGCCTCCACAGTATTGCAGGCTGCTTGTGGTATGAACTAAAGAAGCGGGATAAGAATGCTAAGCATTATTTGACAAGTATATAAATTTCTGCACATTTTTATTTCTATGTAAGAGGTCTGAGAAGCGGGCTTATCTGCACTGGATAATGACGCGATAACTATACGCTACCCTCGTAACGTAACATTGGCTGTTCTTATTGAGTGATTACTCGATCAATTGATCAATTGACTGCTTAATAATTATGTAATTGATAGATATATCAATTGATTGACGGACCTATCGATCGATCAATCAATCGATCGATTGATTGATTGATTGATTGATTGATTGATTGATTGATTGATTGATTGATTGATTGATTGATTGATTGATTGATGAAGGGGTGGATTATTTAATTTGAGGAAGCAACACCTAGAAGAGGGGTGCTTCATAGCAGAGGAAGAGGAATAGACTTTATTGAAGCATAAACTACTTCGTGTGATCATTCTGGGATAGTCTCTACGTCTGGGGTCCCAATGGGTCTGCACCCCTGATGCGCTTATTATATCAGCTGGCGCTGACCCTCCGCGTCCGAGACCCTGGTGGCCGTATCCAACTGGTTGTTGTAACCTGGCGTTTTTTCGGCGTCTTAAGGTGCCAAATGGCTGCAACAGTGAAGGACCAAACTGGTTGATGGTGCCGTGGACCTCTTGTGAGTTTGGGCCTGTGCGTGAGGTGTAAAACAAGGCTACGTAATAATTTTGAACACCTAGGGGTATTTAATGTGCACGCGAATCTCGACCCAAGTGCGTGGTACGTGAGATTCGGAGCTTCGCTAGACATACTGACTCAATAGACCACAGCACCCACCTCTAAATTTTCACTTTCCATCCAGCGAACTGGGCTACGTCTACGTACTTATTTGTCAAAGGAATACAATTGAGGTCCATTTGTGAAATTTCGAATTTCCTTAATACATCTCCAATTATTATAACAATTTTCAATGCGTCAAAAAGCGTGCTGGTGTATGTAGCTCAAGCCAAATGTAAGGAATAGGCAATCATAACTTTGAAACTACATGGAATAAGTAGCATATGCAGAGCTCATGACGCTATACATGTTCGCAAACGCATTGATTTTGTAATTTTTTTTTCAATCTTTTTACAACTGCCCATTTGCACGATAGCGGGATTGCCATCTTAATTTTCCCGATAATAATTTGTTTCTGCAGTGTTCTGGCGTTCCTACGTGCGAGGGCGTTTAGTTAGAATGTGCAGTATTCGGCTACAGACTTCTGGAAATTCTGACCTTCTTCATTTTTTTGTCATCCAAACAATAAAATAGCTTTTTTATGTTCACAATCATGTTCTTTACTAGATGTTTTTATTATCTGCATCGAATACACAAAAACACGTTTTAGTGGCACTTGTGTTTAAAAAATTAAGATTAATATCCACAGAACACGAAGTTCACCGTTCTAAATAAATGCTCAACTCGTACATGTTTAGCATTTCCAACACGTGCTTATTTCTTCCACCCGTCTAACTCTGAATATGAAAAGCATTGGGCTACAAGATTCTGTTCTTCAAAAAGTGGTATAGTTTACTATGATTCAACACTTTATTCTCAAACAATTTTCTTCCAATGAGACCGCAGTTCTCCTACCAGGGAGGAAGCATTCTTGACTTGTGGGTGAGAAGTGGGTTCTCGAAAGAACAACTATAAAGAAGTGATTATTCTTGATGGTTTAGTTCGGACGATCCCGGACCGCAGTTACGTTATAGGGCTCCTCCGCGGCCCAAGGGACGCTCCGCAACCGATTTCCGGGTAGTACTGTCGGGTAGTACAAAGCTGTGGGGGTGCAATAGGACCATGTAGTGACCGAAGCAAAATGAGCTTGATACTCCCCATTGCTTTGCGCCATGGTCTCCAGCTTATCCCCGACGCATCCGATCTCATCCGTTGATCAACTTGGCATGAGGGAAAAAATTAGCAGTGCCTTAGTTTGGCTATGCCAGGATATACGTAGCGTGAGCTAAGGTTCAGCAGGTTTTTCATAAGTTTTGTGGTTGTCGAGGATTAGCTGATTATCATGCTTACTGCTACTAAAACGATTTCCAATTCAATCCAATCCAATTTAGCCGAGTCCAGTGCAGTCCAATCTGGTCCAGTCCAGTCCAGCACTGCTCCACGCGCATGCGCAGCACGGCTCCCCAGGAGCCACGAGAAACGGCTATCAAGCGACTCCGGCGCAGTGTCAGACTTGGCTACTGCGCAACGGAGGCGCACAGCTGTGCGCGCGCCGAAGCCAGTGCGTCTGGCGCCGTGACTCCATTGGAATGCGCAGACCGGTGAATGTGCGGACCCAATTCTCTACACACTCGTAGTCCAGTTGGATTGGTTTGCTAATGCAATCCAATTTAATCCAATACAATCCAGCCCAATCCAAATCCAATCCAATGCTCCTTGCGCTTTCGCAGCACGGCCCTTCAAGGTCGTAGCGAATCTGGTCAACCTCGGGCAGTGTAGCTTACGCTACAAAAAAGGCTTTGCAGCGCTTATTACGTTTGCAGCGCCGACGAAAATTGCTAGGACGGTCACGGCGCTCTGCCACTCGCAGGTTAACCGATCAATGGGCGTATGAATTGACATATCAAGTGAATGCTTCTTCGTTAAACTAATACACTTGGTGGCAAGCACTTTTCAACAACAGCCTGTAAAAAAAAAGACTAACGCAATCGGCGATGATTCTGCGTAAATGTCAGCGAGTCCGGCAGACCGCAGGATCGTCTGCTGTGGTGTGCCGCGCTTTTGCGTACCAGCGCGCTGATGCGTGCACTTCCAACTGCTGTTTTGCGTCGACGTTACGAACACATGGTGCAGTGCTAGCTTGCTGTTTCATTGCGTGGCTCTGTGACAAAATGCAGCGAGCATCAGAAGCCTCAAATCTGTTTTGTGATTCCGAAAGTAGTGGCCGTAAAACAAGTTGTTAGGGCGACATGAGCGGCCGTTGTCTTTCGTTGTTTGCTTTAACTTTATTTAATTACGCTCTTGCATTATATAATCGCTCTTCGCACTAAATAGACCAGAATTAGGGTCAAAACCTTATGAGGTGGAGTGCCTAGTTGCATGAAGCCGACAGGGCGGAGTGCTGGACAGCAAATTGGTAGGGACGCGAAGGAAGGCATTGAAGGCAAATAAAAAAAAATCAGCGAACTGCCGATAATATTTGATAATAATATGGCTAAGCGTGAAGATAGGGACAATGAAACTGGAAGCGATCAATTCTCTGTCCTTGTCTCGCCGTCTAACCTCAGTGGAGGTCCAAACTGCTGGCATGTCGGTTTTCAGTAAGGGTCAAGGTAGGGGTTGGGGTTCCGTCTGCGTGCTGGAGGCCGTATAATTCAGCCCAACGAAGCACATTCACCTGTAGGTTGCTGACCCCTGCACTAGGAGATAATCAACACACTCAGTAACGATCGTATGTATAAGCATTTAGGCCGGGCGCCCTGTATGCGTCTGTGTTATGTAATGTAAATAAAGTAGTACATGTCTGTAGACAGCGGACGTGTATTGGTGCTTGTTTTGCGTCCTTTCTAATCGCCTAATTTCTTTATCTGACGCAATTGCCTGGCGTACTCGCTATTATACATGTACCCTGCCGTTTGTAAATTGTGCGATGTAAAAGCTTAAGCAAGAATCAATTATATTGCGAAAATACAAAACAAAATTTGCACTTGTTTTCTACGAAGGCCAGGCCAGAAAGGTCAGCTCAGTCGGCGACGCTTCTCGGGTCCGCTTGCATGGTCCCGCGGACGCAACCTCTTGCAGTTATCTGAGGCTATAGAAGAGCAACATTTTGCGTTTATGCATCTTGCGAACTTCTTCTTTTCTGACCAAACGCAAGAAGAATGAATCATAATTATCGTCAGGAAGTTAAACCACTCAGCCTGGCCATACTGTCTGACGTCGCAAAGATCGCGACAGCTCGCTCAGAAGAAAGCCGATAAATTGGGTTGTTGTAGCTTCTACTATTTTGTTTAGCCTCTGGAACTCCTTTAAGGGGTATTTTACGAGTATGAAGTGATTGAACGTAGCTCAAGGTCATCAACGCAAACAAATTAGAAAACCCAACTTTCGCTCCGGCTTGTACAATTGCAAGCACATAGAGGGCGGCGAGGGTCGTCTTCTTTTGTACTACCCAGAGGCGTCGGACACAAAGGGGTGCTGCATGTTGCCCAGACGCTATGTATCAAAAAGCGATGTCTAAAAATAATGGAGTGCAGCTGACATGGGAAGGGCCGAAATGCGCACAGGAGGTCAACACCCACTGGGGACTGAAACAAGGAAGCCCTTTCTGCCCAATACTGTTTATGCTTTATATGGCAGGGTTAGCAAAGAAACTAGAAGAAAGTCAATTAGGGTTCAACCTAACGCATATGTTGCAAGGAGAAGAGGTACAAAAGCGTATTCCGGGGATGTCATACGCAGACAAAATTGTTCTTTCAGCTGATAACAGTACCGATATGCAACGGTTCATAAATATAAGCGGTCACGAAGCCACCAACCTCGGGTTAAAGTTTAGCGCAGAAAAGCCGGGAATAATGGTCTTCAATGGAACTGGCACTGTCGCGGTGTCAACCCAGCATGTCGAATTACCTTCAGTCATGGATATAAATATTAGGGAGTGTGGTTAAGCAAAGAGATAACTACTTAAGAACTCACGAGGAGCAACCCAAGGGTAAGAAAAAGGGAAACGCCGCTATAATGAAGCATAGAGCAGATGCTCTAGCAGGCCTTGAAGTGAACCAGAGAACGCTAAGCCGTTTGGCCTTAGGAGCGCATGGGAAAACAACTAACGAAGCAGTGCGGGTAGATATGAGCTGGGCGTCGTTTGAAGTTCGAGAAGCACATAGCAAACTATCTTTTAAGATGAGGTTGAGTGGAATGATTCAACGTTGGTGGACCGTTTTTAGGTACCTATGCATTAAAATCGTGGCTACGCAGTGGCTGAGGAAGACTAGAAAACTAACAATAAAATACGGAACGAACACTGGGGGCTCCAAGACAGACAAGGTAACCAAAAAAGAGGCAAAATAGATACAAACGAATAAATGGCGAGAAAGAATGGAAGCTAAAACTTCGTTGGAGATTTAAAGGCCTGAGAAATTAGACACCAGAAATTAAAATTTTTACATTAATTCCAAGGGCAGTGCTTTGCTTTTTAAGGAGAGAGCAGGTTGCTTGCAAACTAAAAGCTTTCTGGGGAAGCATACACAAAATGGTAGATTTTGCGTGGTCTGTGGGAAAGAAACATAAACTATGGGGCCCATAGTGTTAAAACACTAGGGTATCGATCCGAATCTAGAGGGAAATATACAGCTTCCAGAAGCCCTAGTATTTAAGGGTAGCATACAGGGAGTCACCTTCAGGGCTGTCAAGGCGACGAAAAGATAATTGGAACGCTGGTTGATAGAAAGCAATTATGGGAATATTGCCTAGGACTGCTACCACCTGTAACAGAAAAAATGGGTATTTTGTGCCTAATATGTTTTTTGTGCCTGCCCTAAGAAAAGCGCTAGAATTAATAGATGAGTGTAAAACAGGTATAGAAGTGTGTTGTTAGTTTTTTTCTTGAAAAGATGACACGTCATCACCCAGCTGCAAAGGTGATACCGCAATCAATTATCAATCATCAATCATCAACTCCAGCGCAGTAGCCCTCTAATCGCGCCGGCGCTTAAAGGGGAAGAACAGACAACGACCACCTTTTTTCTTCCTTCTAGAATCTTCGGCACACCTTAGTAGTGGCAAAGCTGGGCTTGCCCTATCAAAAGCTCTCGATGCTTCGGCGAAAACTGAGTGCCGGAAGATTCATTTTTCTTATTTTATTGCCGGTGAGCCGGCGATTGGGCGGAGTCATCGTTGCTTCCTTCGGGAAAAAGCAACGGGGTGAAGAGAAAGAGAATGGAAAGAATCGAACGACTGGGTAAGGATGAATTGGGCGCTTCACAATAAAATGAAAAAGCGGTAGAACACATTTTAGGCGCCGTTCGGTCCATTTAGTGACAAGGGCTTGGATGGTTTGTGTCATTTCTGTCATTGTTTATTCATTTTTAGATCGTTCTTTTCCGGACTTTTTTTTCTTCTTCCGTTTTCGGTGGTGATGCATAATACGAATACTTTTTCTTTTTCATACCAATTCAGTAACTGTTTCTTTTTACTTCTTTGCGCAATTTTGTTCCGCCAACACTTGCGTTTTGTGCTATTTTAACTATAAAAGGGGTTACTTCAGCCAATTTTGCATTGTAGTGGAAATGCAGGGCTTTACACGATTCGCCAATTTTCGCAATTTTTTAGTCGTATTTTAAACGTTTTATCCACACTTCTTTCGTTTAATGCTTGCTGTTGGAGGGAAATATGTAAGGTGTTCATTTTTGAATTTGAGGTGTTTTCTGTGAAATATATATTTTTGTTAGTTCGGTTTTTCAAAATTTTCTATACTAATTCTCTCCATATACGCTGGTATAACGTAGAAAGGTGTTACTTCTGTCAAATCTGCAGGTTTGTGGAAATACATCGCGTTACACGTGCTTGGCTTTGGGGGCACTCGGCAATGAATGCCGCGCAATAAAAAATAACGGAATGCTCGCCATTTTTTTCTAGTAGCATTCCGTTGTTTCCTAGTTGTGCTCTTCCCCATCTGAGAGGATGCTTCATTTGTCCAAGGGCGAGACCCAGGTTAATAGGTTATCTAGAGCATCCCCACAAAAATTGATGGATGACACGCCCAAGTGAAATGGATGTAAAGCAAATATTAGAAATAGCCCTTGCTGCTCTTCATAGCCTCAATGCATTGCTCTAAGGCTAGTCGCTTGTTGCGTAGAGACCATCCAGCTAATTTTCTGCAATTGCCCCCACGGGTTGTTCTGCTTGTCGTTTCTGGGGGTAGTGTTTCCGATGGTGGTCGTCTTTTGTGGCAGACGCGTGTCCTGCATCACTTTCGTTGCACCGGTTTTATCGGTGCTTGGTGTCTTCGATGCTGAGTGAGCGAAGTGAGCGCTCTGCTGGTGTATTTCTGTGCTTGTTGTTTATGCACTGCCAGCATAATTTTAAAACGCCAGTTCTTAGCGCACAGCATGCGACGTATGTAATAACAGTGCGATGGTGGGTGGGACGCGTGGGGGCGAGAGGTAGCAGGTATTGCTGCAGGAGACGCACCGCTTTCCGGTAAGAGCACTTCATTACCGCAAAGTCAAGCCACGTCGACCTTATTTAGCAGACAACAACAAGTGCAGCTCCGGGTGGTCGCGTAAGCTAAAAGCTGCTTTAAAGGTGTGACAGGGGCTGGGCGACAGTTGTACGTGTTAGCATGGAGGCAGTATTCAAGCATTATGAACACTACATAAAAGCAGACATAAAACACAGACATTTAACCGCCGTACACTTACAGCTGCCTTTCAAGCTACCTGTAGTTACTGTTCAGCACCCGGCAGCTCATACTCTATGTGTCGCAGACGAAGAAATCCCCAGACTAGCACACCAACCAAAACACCAAAGTACCAACAAGAACGGCGCAATTCACCTTCACAGGCCACACGAATGAGCTTGTTCAGGTTAAAAGGGCTTGCCAAGCGAACAGCAGCCCGGCGTTCCTGTACTGGGGATTCCGTGTACCGTAAAGGTGCCCTGGCAACAACATTTCACATTTGTGGGGCCATACATATTCCTATATTCATCATTTTGATGTCAGAGCAGGGCAGCAGATACGAAAAGCACTCCGATCTAAACGGGCAGGGATTGAAAAGTACCAGCAATAGAGATCATAGAGCATTGTGCGAAAATGCGTCTCAAGCCCAAGAATATACTGGTGTATTACCTAGACATAGGGTCAATGAAACCGTTTGGCAGAACAGTATTTCGAAGTTTAAGGGTTCTCTTTGGCAAAATAAAAATATTCGAGCACAATCCTTGGTTTTCGGCTTGTTTTTGAATAGTTGCCCTTACAAGCCATCCTGTGGACAATGGCTTGTTTGCCAGGTGAGGCATGGATTCTTTATGTTTAGCATTCACTGGCGTTTACTATCCCACCCTTAAAAATCGTTCCTTGCTGTCAGTCATTTAGACCAGGTGGTAAAAGAGAGCAATGTTTTGTCTCTGCAGCAATATCAATTTCTGGAATTTTTTTCAGATTTGCCAGATTTGTTTTTTTATATTTTAAGAAAGAACTAAAAGTAGCTTTACCATTTATAAAAGTGGAGGAACTTACGCTTCGATCTTGTCCTGCAGAGGGCCCATAACTGCCCAGCACAGCACCCGCCAGAAACAGCACTTCATTTGTGATCATCTAAGAGTTTGTCACCGTGCAGCATACGCATATTCCGCGGAAAACATGTTTCCTAACGTGGCAGTATGCAGCGAGGACATCACTTTAAATAAAGTAGAAACAAAAATAATTATGCTTAATCTAATAAAACGCCATCGGGCCGCGCGGAACTAGAATTTAAATATCATTTGCGAGTAATTGTTCATGTTTTGCTATTTTACGCTGCAAACAATGAAAATTCTTCTCCATATTTGGCACCCATATTCTTAATTTACTTAAAAAATGGATACAGAAAACGCTGTCCTAAGCAACTGTGCAACGATTAGGCTACCATACTAGAAATCCCTTCTGTAATATTCCGGTATTGGTACTTTTTTGTTGATATTTCTGTACCAACGGGGCAGTCAAGTAATCACTCCGGAGGCATCACGTTATCTACTCCTTAAAAGTTATACCTACGGGGAACAACTAAATGTGAAAGTCCTTTTATTATCGAATGTAAAACCAGCAGAAATATTGTACGGAGCCTATTTACAATTTCAGGAGGTATTCGATTGAATTGCAGGTAATAAACATGCATGGGGCGAATTGGTCCTATAGCTGGAATACATTTGAAGGACGTTTTTATTATAGGGTGGTCAACAAAAATACAGATATCATAACACACCTTTTTAAAGAAGCTTCCTACTACTGTCGATTTTGCTTCCTAAGAAAACTGGCGTCAAGAAGTCACCACCGCGAAACTGCTCTTGACAAAGTAAAAACTCGCCATTCGCCAACTGAATCGGTATATACACCTTACAAGTTAACACAACAATTTGACTTCTGCGGCAAATGTCGAAGTATTCTAGCTGGGCCATTTAGAGCATACATATACCGTACTTACCCGATTCTAACGCGCACCTTTTTTCCGCAAAAATAGCCCGAAAAATTGCATGCGCGTTAGAATCGGATACGAAACCGAAACTGCCGAAACAGCTGAAATTTCTTTTCACCCATCGCCATCGCCATCTCAAGATGGCGCCAAAGCTTTTAGTGACAATTTTTCGGATCTAGGCGCCTAGGCTTTCTTTCGGCGTTCACACAAGTCGTCAAATTATGCCACTTGCGTGCTTGATAACAGCAATGGCAGCAGCGGCAACGAAGGTGCACCGCTTCCGCGGCTTACGAGCGGCTCCCACGCGTTCACAACGAGCTGTTGGCTGAAGCGTATGCCTCTGGAGAAGCTAACGGGATGGGCATGCGAGGCGTGGGCCACGATCCCATCGAACATGGTTGAACGTTCGTTCAGAAGTGTGGCATCGCGAACGCGCTTGACGGCACCAATTACGAGATGTTGCGGTCAGCGGAAGGCGACAAGGAGCTCTCGGAGAGCGACGAGGAGTGAGATGAGCGAGATTACTTCGGGGAATAAATCGCCCGTTTCTCTCGCATTCTTTTTTCTTGCTCACAAAGTTCCTTGCGCGTTACAATCGGAGGTGCAAGTTTTTTTTTGTTTTTTTGCCTGGAAAATCGGGTGCGCGTTAGAATCGGGGGCGCGTTAGAATCGGGTAATTACGGTAGGTGTCAAACAGCCTTTCACTACATCAAATGTATTCCTGAGCGCAATCATTTCTCAACTGCTGTGCAGGCCTGAACAAGTCAGTTTGATTTGGAATGAACCTATGCAGCAGTCCTATTTTCATAATGCCGCCGAGTGGTTTAAGTTCACATGGGTTTCTGTGGGGTCAAATCCACCGGAGTATTACGTGCAAAGTTTTGGCTTTCCCGCTGGCCAAACTGGTGGGCTGCAGTATGGGAAGGGAGATCATTTGAACTGTTTGTTGAGACAGCGTTGGGGTTTTTCTTGTTTTGTGCCTTCAGACGTTTGAACTTTAGGGTGGGATGATCAGTCCTATACTCAAGAAAAAGTTTAAAAGTATCCTTTGAGCACACGTAGGTCATCCTATTGTCAGTCAGTTTCCATCTAAGCACACTGCCGAATACTTATCAACCGGACGAAAGGCTCGCCTTGACACACGTTACACTCTTGCAAAACTCGGAAGAATCGTCTTAGCAAAACTAATTGGGAACAAATTCATTACAACAAAGCGTCTAAAAATATTTTCACGGTGCCGCACAATTGCAAACAAAAGCAAAAGGAAATTAAGAAATAGTGGCCGGATAGAAACCATGAAGGCTACAATCCTACGGAAATAAAAAACGGTAGGATTCACCTGTCCGCCTCCAGGTAATTCTGACGTACAAAACGAAATTCTAATCCTGGTGGGGTTTATATAAGCACCAATAAAACGGCCGGTTGTTCTATTCTGACGAAAAAGGATACTGACAAAAATAATTTATTTAGACTTAGCTGAAATCGCCCCCCACAAACCCCCTTCGTACTTGCGACGATTTTCGACTTGTGATTTAGTGGCCGCTTACAGCTGTCCTATTTTTGAGGCAGCACAAATAAACTGTTATTCTTCGCTATAAGTCATTTACAGACAGTATTCACTAACGGAAATATGAAATATTTCACGGGCAATGGGAGTTACAATTTATCACATATTTGAGCGTATTGATTTCACATCGGGTCTCCATCAGGGCCAGCGCTGCTCAAGCACAAACCTTGCTAGTATGGAGTGCTGCCTGCTCGGAAAGTAAAACTCATACCGAATACCTAAGAGGCTAAACTGGATAGGGGAAACTACACCAGGAAGGCTCTCAGGCACACAAACGGGGCTCCCTAACCAGAGAAAAATCTGCCCACACTGGAGACACCAGTACAAATATCAGGCCTCAGTCCCCAGCGGCGGTATAACACCTGACCACGGTGGTGGTCAGAACAGCGATACATCAGAGGGTGCTAAGAATCTCAGGGTCCGCACAGCTTGCCATTGGAACTTGACCCTCGCAACGTTCAACACATGCCTCTGTCTAGCGAGGGAAGCTTAGCTGAGGAAGCGCTTTTCAGAAGCTCTCGGAGATTAAGTTGGATAATATTGGGTTCAGCGTAGTTAGAAGGACAGGAGAAGGGCGCATGGAGCTCACTAGCGGGAACATTCTGTGCGGCAATGGATCCCAAGATGAGAAGGTACACGGGGTGGGATTTGTAATCCACAGAGAAATAGCAGAAAACGTGGAGAAGTTTTTCAGTATTAGCGAGAGAGTCGCGGCTGCATGATCAAGGCTAACAAGCGATAGAGGGTTAATGATATACAGGCCTATGCGCCAACACCATCTATGATGGAGCCATTGACAGCTTCTGCGAAGATGTTGAGTCAGCAATAAAGAAGGCCCAACGCAGTTCACGGTTGTAATGGGAGATTTTAACAGGACGGCCGGTAACATGCACATAGGAAAACGGTCATTGAAAGTTTAGCATAAGCAGTCGCAACAGTTGAGAAGGTACAGCAGTCCTTGTTGCGGAGAGAACAAAATGAAAAATAAGCGCACACTCAATTGCAAAACCAAGCAATAGATATAACATGGAAAGGTCCAACAGTAAAACAAAAAAATGGAATCGACTACATGCGAAGTTACAACCGAGGGTAATATGCAGGACGTAGAGTTACAAAGCAAGATTCCAAACATCGATCATAAGATGTCAGATTCAAAGTAAGTCTGAGTCTAAAAAGAGGAAGAACGAGGCTACTGGAAAAACGAAACACGATGTGGCGTCAGTAAGAGCCAGGGCGCAGGATTTTGATATAAGGCTTCCCAAAAAATTAGCGCTTTTAACCAGCAAGCATGACGATATTGCGGTCAGCGCATGCATGCCAAATGAGACCCTAACAACGGTGTGATGATTGACATCCCCGGGCCGCGAGAGCGCGCCAGCAAACGACGGAAACGAGCCGGCGGTGGTAGAGAAGAGGACGACGGGCGGGACCACGCGGGGGGAAGACGCACGAGAGGGGAGTGTGCCGGCAGACGACGCACCGCGCTAACCAAGGACCTCCTTGGCCGGCAGTGACGAGCGACGAGACAGCGCTGGAGGAGCGGGCTCAAGGATTCCTCTGCAGGTGGTTCGAGGTCAAGCCAGGAGGGCGCTTGCGCCGTGCGCCGATAATCATCCCGGGAGCTGTTCCGGCGGCCCTCTGCTGCAACGCGGAGTGCCTGTTCCCGCTGTCGTGATCTCGATGCGTGTTCCGGTCCAAGATTGAGGGTGAGACCTAGAGTGGCTAAGCACGAGCGCAGTTAGCGCCATTCTGTACCTGTGACCACTGCGTCTCAACCGGCGACGTTCCACCAACCTTCCACACGTTCCATCGACGTCATTCCGCCCAGCGTCGAATAGACTGGAACGTGAGCGTGTGCCCTCGTTTTTGCCTTCCGCGCGAACTTTGGTTCAGATTTGTGTATTAGTTTATCCTCCCCGTTGCATGTGTGCGGCATGTTGTTATCGTTCAGGTTCCTAGTGCATTTCTCTAGTGTTTGTGTGTCCGCCAAAAAATATATGATTTTTTGTGTTGTGCTGAACCCATGGCATCACTTGTCGTTGATCCTGCTCCGCGAGCCACACGCCCACCTGCTTTACACACGGCCTCCCAAACGGCAATCGTAGAATCAGCAGCAGCTGTAGGAAAAATGGCGTGTAAAAAACAAACTAGAAAAACTACCGCCTGAAACCAAGCAATTAATTGCGAAACGAAAAAAACATGTGACTGTGCAGTTCGAGAGGACAGATTGAGTTAGGTCAGCTGTCGAAACAAAGAAATACAGAAAGATCGGCATTCGATAGTACAACATAGCAGAGATTTAAGAAACACTGGAAATAGGAGGAAGGTGAAGAGCAACTGTTGAAGAAACCAGCTTTAGGCAGACAGAATGTACGCGCTCAAAGACGAATGGCAACATCGCAGGCAATATGCGAGCTACGTTACACCAGAGGAAAGAAATAAGAGTGCAGGCTTATCTCACGAAGTCCCAATAATAATCAAAGATGAAGTTGGAAAGGCTCTTAAGAAAAGGAAGGATGGTAATGTAATGTGGTAATAAATTGAAAAGGAGGGCGTTTTCATGCTGCTGCTGTACCGAGAAAGCTTGCTGCACCTGCACTATTTTCAGAATGCTTAAGTACTGTAATAGTATCTATAGCGTGGAAGAACGCCAACACAATTCTCATTCACAAGGCAGGCGACGCCAGGGACCTGAAGAATTCGGGATTCAAAGGACTCCCTGAGACACAGGCCAGACTCTAGCCTTAACCACCACGCTAGCTCTGCTGAACTGCACCAAGAATCACCACCCATCTTAGCGGTGGAGAACAGCCAGGAACACGCAACTAGAGAATGGGCAAAACCTGCTTTTATTGACACTCCAATAACGTAAGCTGGGCACGCCACTCGTCCTGACAATGTCGCGAGACCATATTAGAAGAAAAGAACGAGGTTCAGACAAGGGGAGGCAGAATGGAGAAAAACCGTACTCACGTCCGCGCTACAGTGTTCTAGAACTAATGTGGAACATTGTATTAGCGCCACACGTCGACTGAACGCAGAAGAACACTCTCCCTCGTCTCGCCACCGGATCGGCTTGCAAACGTCCACGAAGTAACCGGCAACATGAGGTGTCAGACGCTCCATCTGCGCGATGCGCCTGCACTAAGGTGCATGCGTATTGTCCAGGCACCACGGCAGGAAGCGCACGGCCACCGACAAAGAGAAAGGGATGCTCCTTTCTCACTTCGGCGGCGGGCTGCAAGGAATGGGGAACATGGCGGAACACCGGGTTTTACGCCAAACCTGCCGACCCCCCGGCCGGCCCTCAGTTGTATGCACCTAAAGTACAGACAGAACTCGATCCTAATTAAAAAAACTCGATGTTATGAATCTGCCGATTTTGGGAACAACTTCGGATTCCCCCGTAGGTTCCTCTACTGTACAATCCCTTGTAAACTCAGAAAGCTGAAAAGAATAAGAGCCATTCCCGATTAAAAAAATAACCTAACCCGAGAAAAAGTCTCATTTTAAAAAGGACAAATTTTGAATGTGTTTCTTCCGAACACCGGGAAAGTTATTTCGCCACGTCAGCAAAATAAAACTACACCACGGGTTTCGTTTTTACGGAGCTTTTGCGAGATAAACTGAGTATCTCCCGCCTTCAATCAGTGGTACTAGATGGCACCATAAGTGGTTGCGGCGCTTGCTTCCCGTCTTTTGCGACTGGTGGCATTGAAGGTCACAACGATGCGGTGGTGGTAGTAAAAAGTTCATTTATCCGAAGCTGTACAGAAAGAGGCGCCGTCTGGGAGCACCGCCACACTACAGTCGACAGCCAGGAACTCGTGCGCCCCACCGGCGGGTTCGTCCACCTGGATCACACACTCTTCTGCTAATAGTTCGGAGCTGAGCAGCGTATCCTCTAATTGCTATAGCGTGGTAAGGTGGCAGGGACAGAGTAGCCTGGTGGCGGGGTTGGAGGGGCCCGCGCCCACTATGTGGTGAAGGGAAGCGAAAGGCGCGCCGCAACACGTGCACGTGTGGGAGTATCGCGTTGGAAGTGCTGGTGACACAATGTGAGATGCGGGAAAGTATTCGTCTGCAGTCGAAGCTATTGAGCAGACTGCCTGCGCTTTAAATTTGGAGCACGGCTAGGGAAGTGCGTCTGACCAAGGCGGTAGTGCTGCGTAATTTCCCGATAGGTGGCGAGGCGATCTCTCTCTCCCGCACGAGGTGGTAGCATTCGAGTTACCCCGACAGCGAAACTCTCTGGCTACCTTGTTAGCCAGCTCGTTACCCGGAAGGAACGATTGTGCCGGGGTGAACAAAAGGTGTGGGCATTGTGCAGGCGGATTCAGTGCTGCCTGTAGGGTGCGTGCTGTGATGGGAGATACAGCACCCGTCGGAAAGTTCCGAAGATCCGTCTGCGTTATCCAGGCCGTTACACGGTCCTTGCTGAAGGGGTACTCGGTAAAGAATGCTACGCAATTAAAAAAATGCACTAATTAGGCAAAATGTAAGATCCTGCACCTGTGGTCTGCAGTTTTCGACCCTGTAAAAGGGCGTCTGTCACGAGCCGTCCAATTTGTGTTAGTATATATTTAATGTGTTCTTCAATTTACTTTTAGTGATGAGTCAGCACTTCCTCTGTTGCTTCTTTCACGTCGTTTCCCGTTTGTGCGGGCTGTTGGTAGCTATAAAACACGTATCTCGTATGTCTAGTGATGTTGGCATTCAAGGAGAAGTCAGATAGGTTGAAGTTCGGGTCGTATGTGTGGCACATCTATTGGAATTTAGATGCCAACGCTGTGTTTCCTAGAATGTATCGTTCACTCGTGCCTTCTGTTGCCTCACCCATTGTCCAAGGTCACGTACACTAGGCTGGCCTGAAGCTCACTGGCAGAGGGGTTGCAAGCACTGCTGCAACCATTTGCGAAGTTCAGGCCGATGGCTAAGCCACTTCAGCAACTACCTCCACATCACAGGCATTAGTTCGTATCTATACTGACACAAGAATCCACAAGGTTCTGTTGGCCTGAGTGGCTGCAAAAGTTTGTAGCCGATATAAGCATCTGTATATTAGTAAATTGCATGAATTAGCTTGCGTCATCAAACTCATCGCAAACACTTGAATTAAACTGTGCAGATTTTGTGACATGAAGAAGCTCTGGATTGTTCTCCACAGAAAATGGCTCTGGAATGTCGTGCTGTTTCTTTTTAATCACATTACGGTCACCTATGGTTGCGTTCACCAATGGCTCAATCAATAAGAAATATTTATGGAGCTAGTGAGCTTCAATCTGCATAATAATTTTCTTCAGAAAGCTTTTCATGCATTTTATCTTACCGATGAATGGACACTGCGATGTTGTCTGGGTGCAGACACTGTGATTCGTAGCAACCAATGCGCTTCTCCGTAAGTGTCCCTGTAAAGACGGGATTATGTGAGCTCCTTTTTTATTGACAATGCTCTGGGCAGCTACTGTAGGCAGCGATCGCCCTGCTACAATTAGAAGACCAAACTTCAGAAACTTAACAGCCGAAAAAAGTGAAAAGCGTAGAATTATGTGCCAGGCACACGTAGTGGTAGGCTCTCCACAAAGTGCGGAAGCACTTCATTAAGCTTGTTGTACGTGCGAGCTGAATAGCGGTACTCTGAATCGTAACACCGGGCTAAGTGCTATGGTGAAGGTACTCGCAGTTGCTCCGGCCACTTGCATCACCAGCACTCGAAGCTGCATCGCAATAAATATAAATTGGTATTTTAACAAGGCAACACAGCCTAGATATTCTCACGAGACGACGATAAAGATCGGAGTGGCACGTAGCTGTGGTCACAGCCTTGACGACGATCTGAAGGGCGCGCAGCCTGCGCGGAATCTCTGATGGTCACCGTGTATGTGGTGTAAACAGATAGCTCCTTGTCAACCATGGTTCGTCTCATTTGCTCTGCCGCCAAGTAACAATATTTATAGTATTTACTTACTATATGCACCATATATAAGGAAATGTTCAATGCCCGTGGACGCATACTTCTTACCTCAGAGGCTGAGGCACGAGTCATCATGTCAGCTGGCTCTAAACTCTCCCGGTGATACATCTCTGTTTTGTGTAAAACACAAGGTGGCTGCTCGGAGGTTGTGCTCAAAACACGCCTAAGTTACAAGCCGCAAACGATAATTCTTACATGAAACGTAGAGGCCTGGGGCGCCATATCAACTGACCTTTGATTCTGCTGGTGAGCCATGTGTTTTAGGTAGTGCAAGGTGCTTGTGCAAAAGATCGTTGCTAGGGTAAATGAAAGCCACTAATTAATGTTTATTTGTCAATGTGCGACATAAACGTCTAGACAGTAATTGCTATGGTCACACCAGCTATACAGCTGGTTTTTGCAAGGAATCTATCACAATTTGCCTTATCCGAATTGAGGAAAATAATTTTGCGGCGTTTAGTGCTTGAGATTCAGCGCGTTCGTTTGAATAGTTTTTGTACCTGTACATCTTCCAAGCAAGATTTGCAGTAATGGTCAGCCCGCACTATTAGCTAGCATCGGGCGCCAGCCCGGAGGTTGTGTGTTAATAAGCACTGCCCTCTCAAAAAAACGAGAACACCTGAATGTAGCTTTCAGAGGGTCGACAAAACAAAATCATGCACGCCATTGTAGTATATGAAGATTCTTAGAAACTGTCAGGCAAGTTGATAGTCTTTCACTTTAATTTAGGAAGCTCTATTATTCAGCGTGATATGCAGGTTTAATGATGTTCGCAAACAATTTTCTGGGTTTCATTGCTTGCTTCCTGCATATATGAAAATTTCGAAAGGTACGCACATCAAACAATCTCCATCTGGAGCACGTGCGCCCACCAAGCTGGTATAATGACTGCACTCAAATTCGTCGCCCGTGTTCCACTGCTGTATTTGCATTTCTTGTGGTTAGCGAAACCAGCATTCCGGTTTCAAAAACAAACATTTCCTATGATGACTTTACATGACACATTTCCAAAATCGGACATGCAGACGTCTCTCGTAGGCACAGTTCATACAATATACCAGTTTTTCGACCTGAGTGTTTACGGTTTGTAGGCGCAATAAACACGGCGACGAGAATAAACAAAGACAGACCAGACACCACTTACAAATAATAAATCCGTGAATAACACGTACAAAGAGCATTTCGATAATAATTTACGTTGAAAGTGGCACCTTATCTGGTTTTTCATTTCACTTTGTGTCTGCGCTTCTTGTGTTTTAAGCCCTGTTTACTAGTGCGGATATAACGAACCAAGTGGGCTTGACCGTCAAGTTTGTTTTACGGGGCTCTACTGCACGGACGTACCAGTTCAGAAACACAACAATCATGATTTCGCATTCACTTAACCAGACGGGGTGCTTAAAATCCTAGCATTTTCTTCTTCACTATAGGTGTACGACCGTGAAGATGACGATAACCTAAAGCAGAGGTTGGTAACCTTCTGTGGGGGATGATCCAGTTGATAAAGCCAACACGGCGGAGAGGCGGACGGTAAACTGGGTGTAGGGAAGAGAAGAGGCTTTGCAGTCAGAAAGAAAAGGTTCAGAGAATTAAAATAATGTCTGGCAATAATTGGCAATTATCTGGGTAGGTAAGAAGATTCGGGAGAACGCAAGCTAGAAATGATAAGGCCAATGTTTTTGTCTCCCGTCTAGGTAACCCTTTTGGGGTGAAAACTGGCGTGTCGTCCTACAGAGAGGAAGTGAATGGTGAAGGGAGAGGCTTTCTGACGACGTTCTGGCGGCCGCATAATACTGCCCCGCTGGGCGCGTGATCCCCGCGGTCCAGAGGTTGCCGCCCCCTGATTAAGTCCGTTTACAGAAATTCTTGGAATAATAGAACTTCTCAGACAGACTGAAAGGCAGAGTGAAATATTTGAGTTTTAATTACGCGAAACAAAATAAATAAGGTGGTGTATTTGGTTCGTGATCGGATTTGAAGAAAAAAGTGCCAAAACACGATAGTGGCGCGAACTAGGCATTGGGTTTGATTGTTATGTTTTGTTTTTAGCGCCCGGGCGCGCTCGGCTGTGTTATCTGTGTCTTAAGCGAAGATCGTGTTCAATTCATTCTTTGTTTGTAGCACAGGCTCTCTTATTCTGATACCACGAGCGTTTCGCCCTTCTCGTCACTAGCCACGAATAATCTTTTTTGATCTACAATGTTCTACATGTAAATCGATGGTTCAAGAAACACTCGCGCCGAAAGATAAAAGCATACAGAGCAGACGCCGCGGCATTCTGATCGCTGACGCTCGCTTGCGTGCGTCCTTTTGCTGGCTGCTACTTTGCCGCCTGTGTATTCTTTGAGTTGTTAGGAGAGCACAAGTTCGCTCCAATAAACTTGTTTTCCTTGAAGACAACTGCGTCGTCTTTGGCATCGTGACATGTGGTGGAGGTGGTGGGTACATGCACCCTCAACCTCTTCAAGTCGTCAAGCAGGCCCAACTCATGCCAGCCGCCGACCGCAAGGCCTAAAGCCAGATTTTGGACTACTGCCAGATAAACTGAAGGCGGAAGACGCCACAGCCGGTGCCATAAACAACGCATCTATAATGACAAACGCATCGGGCTCTTCTGTAGTTCTGCAGCAACCTCGGGAACCACCTTCACTTTATGGATCACCTATGGAAGCTTCTGAGGAATGGCTGGAGCATCTTGAGAGGGTCCGAACGTTTAACCGATGGGATGACGACCAAACACCCAGGCAAGTGTTTTTCTTGCTTGAAGACTCCGCATGGATTTGGTTGGAGAACCACGAACGTACGCTGACAACCTGGGAGTTATTCAAGACCAAGCTCTCGGAAACGTTCACGACTCTTGTACGCAACGAACGGGCCGAGAAGCTGCTGCACACCCGCAAGCAGCATCCCAATGTAAGTGTGCTCGGGTTCGTTGAGGAGCTGAAGCGACTTTTCCGCCGTGCCGACCCAGAAATGAGCGAAAAAAAGAAACTAAGGTTTCTGATGCGAGAGGTTAAGCAAGAGCTCTTCACGTGCCTTGTCCGCAACCCCCCAAAGACTGTCTGAATTTGCGTCTGAGGCGCCGCGTTGTAGAGGACGCTTGGAATACGAACGAGGAAGTATGACCGCCCAATAAATGCGCTGGTTTCAGAGACGATTGCTGGCGGTGCTATTAACTTCTGCACACTACGCGACACCATCCGTGCAGTGGTGAGTGAGTAGCTGCGGAAACTTTTCCCAACGGCGCCACAACCTCAATTCGCTTCCTTGACTGACTTGATCCGAAGAGAAGTCCAACACGCTTTGGGAACATCTACGCCATCCGAAGCAACCCGCGAGCCACAGGCTATGACATACACTGCGGCTGTTCGTCGACCCCGCCCTTCTGCAACCTGTCTTCAAGAAGATCCGCAGTACGACCATCCACTGTCGCCACCGTCCACCATGCCGCAATAGGCCGCCTAAAAGAAGACGCCCAGGGTGACCGACTTTTGGTGACCCGCAGATAATCGCCCGCTGTGCTACCACTGCGGAGAGGCCGATCACATCTATCATCGTTGCCCATACAAGAGACTCGGACTGCGTGATTTCTCTTTTGACGGACCTCCCCGTCTCCCAGGGCAACACACCACGTTAGCTCGACGGCTACCTATCTCAAACCAACCGTGGCCCAGCGCGTTTCAACCGTTCGCCATCGCCTTACCCATATCAAACGCCGAGCCGCCGTAGCAATGCTGACTTCTCACGTGGAACGTCCCACAGCCAACGCAGGGGAAACTAAAAGCAGCAACTTCGGGAGGTAAAGTTGCACAACGGCGGAAAAATAAAAACCCTCTAACGATGCAACTACTCGCTGAAGAACATAACTCACGACATGACCCAACCCAGACGACCCGATCTAACCCTGACGTGACTCCTGAACACGACAACAGCAAAACGGCGCGACGCGCACCCGACATGACCGAACCTGCCGAAGAGAATACGACGAAGACCACGACGCACAGTGGTCCGACCTTTTGCGTCTAAGTTGAAGAAAGTTATGACCAGATTGGGCGGTCGGCACATTCGCACAGCAGGAGGCCACCTCGTGGGGCCAAGTTGAATGTGCATATCGCGCGTCCGTATAGACGGCAAAACGTACCATTCGGCGTTGGTCATTTTGCCTAACTGCTCCCGTGACCTAATTCTTGGAATGGACTTTTTGACTGACAACGCTGCAATAATTGATCTACAGGCCAAGTCCATAACTTTTTCCTCCGATCACTCCATGACGCCGGAACCGAACGCCAAACACCGTGCTGCTGTAAGGAGCGCCGATGATCATGTCGCGTTGCCACCCCGCGCAAGCTTGATGATCACCGTCTACTGTGAAGATGCTGTTCCTGACGTCGACGCTATCGTAGAGAGTGACCAAAGGTTGCTCCTCGGCCGTGGTGTCTCTGTCGCAAGCGGCATTGAGAGCTTTAGGCAGCGCCAATCGCAATTCTTGGTCACTAATTTCAGCGAGGAATACCAGCATTTAAACAGGAGCGCTGCAATGGCGTTTCTCAAAGAAACGGATTAAGCGAGTGACGTGATAATGGTTTCCGAATTCGAAACGCGCACCCGAAGATAACTTCAAGCTTCCGAATCCCTACGACGCGAATCCGGTGTTACGGCGTGAAGAATGGAAGAAATTATTGGATTTGCTGCGTCGTTGCAGAGTGTTTTCGGCGAACTCAAAACTACCTCCGACACCTCTAGCAAAGCACCAAATATTAACCGAAGATGGAGCCCGACCCACCCGAAAGTCCCTGTACCGCATCTCTTCACACCAGCGGGAAGCCATCCGGAGTCAAGTTGATGACATACTCAGCGACGACATTATACAGACATCGAAAAGCCCCTGGGCTGTGCCGGTCGTAAGTGTGAAGACAAAAGACGGCACATTAGGTTCTGCGTGGACTACCGTTGACTGAAGAAAATCACCAAAAAGGACGTGTACACCCTCCCCCGAATCTACGACGCCCTCGACAACCTTTGCCACGCGAAGTACTTCTCATCAACGGATCAGAAGACCGGCTACTGGCAAATTGATGTGGACGAGAGAGACCAAAAGAAGACTGCCTTTAAAGGCCCAGACGGCTTATACGAGTTCAAGGTGATGCCGTTTGGCTTGTCCACGGCGCTAGCAACGTTTGAAAGAGCCATGAACATAGTGCTAGCTGGCCTGAAGTGGCACACCTGCCTCGTGTACCTCGACGACGCTGTGGTATTCATCCGGACTTTCGATGAACACCTTTCAAGGTTGGAGTCGGTACTCGAAGCCATTCGTATGTCAGGGTAATGCTGAAGCCTGAAAAGTGCCGTTTTGCGTGTGAGGAACTCAGGTTTTTGGACCACGTCGTCAACGCCGCAGGAGTCCTGCCTGACCCGGCAAAAACTTCAGCCATAGCGAACTTCTCAAGACCATTACAAGACCATTCGAAGCGCAAAACATAAACGAGGGATGACAAGAAAGCACAGGGACACGCGTGCTTCTGTGCCCTCTGGTGATTCCTGGTGATCCCCGATGGTGATTCCGAACGTCACGATGACGCAAGTTGCCCGAAGTCGTCCACATGGTTCTTTTGAAACCTTACTATGCAAGATGAAGTACTTTTTCGTGGTTTGTTCTGACTGTCGTTTTATTTTAGAATCGGATCACTGCACTCTAAGAGGGGGAGCAAAGCCGCAAATTAGGCATTGGGTTTGTTTGTTTATGTTTTGTTTTTAGTGCCTGGGCGCCCCCGGCTGTGTCGTCTGTGTCCCATGCGAAGCATGTGTTCAATTCTTTATTTGTATGTCGCGGAGGTTATCTCATTCTGATACGGAGAGCGTTTCGCCTTTCGTCAGTAGCCTCGAATAATCTTCCTTGATCTACAATGTTCTAGATGTAAATCGATGGTTCGAGAAACACTCCTGCCGAAAGATAAAAGCCTGCACAGCAGACACCGCGGCATTCCGATCGGCGACGCTAGCTTGCGTACGTCACTTTGCTGACTGGCGCTTCGCCGCCTGTGTATTCTTTCAGTTGTTAGAAGAGCACAAGTTCGCTCCCATAAACTTGTTGTCCTTTAAGACAACTGCGTCGCTTTGGCATCGGGACAATAGACAAACAAAAGACGTACTATCCGGAGGCAGCTACCTGATTTGTATTTGGAAAAAAGGTTATAGGCTGGTTTTATAAAGCAACATAAAACATAACATGCAGCGGAAACTTCTTTTGAAGTTCTTTATAAACAGCATAAGCATTTGCTCGAGTTTTTCAACTCGCTCCGCAAGTGGAAGTGACAATCTCGTTTGATTCGACTTGAACACCCACATTGGGCACACGACAGCGATCAATGCAGCTTGCATTAGCCTCTTTGTGAAGGTGAGGAGAATTCGAGGGGAAAGGAGGCATTCCTTGATGTTGTTCCATTGCGGGAAAGCATGGTCCGCGACAGGTAACACAACCCGTTGTTGAGAGATGCAAGAATTTTGAAACACCATGGGGACTTTTTTCGCTTACAGGTCACTAGAAATTTTGCTACGTAGCGCGGAGGTATGTGCTGACGTTCGACAGCGATTTTCTGAACACGGGTGACACCACAGTTTGTGGCCGCGGGTACACGAAGTTCTGAGTCCGTCTTCGATAAACTTACCCTAAAGAAAGTATGGGGAGAGTGTTTTCGTTACTGGTTCTGATGACAGGTGCCGGAGCACGCCTTGAAGGGCCTTCTTGCGTACTTGTCGTGTTTAGTCTGAAATCGGTCCCTGCGCAAGCGAAGCCCTGTTTCGCGGTGGCATTCGATATTCTGTTCTTGTATATTTTGTTCTTTGACTTCATCGGAATGAGTTGTTCGTTATCAATCACTCCATTGCAACGCAACATGTTTCGCGCGAGCTCATTCTGTAGCGAACATTTCTATAACGTCGCCCTTAGTGGTTTCAAACACTGTGGTTTCTTGGCTTTCCTGCCAACAGTATTGCGAGTCAAGCCACAAATATGCGACTCTTTCGCATGATATTGTTTGTAAGGTAGCTCTAAAGCGAACCCTCCGTTGCCTCAGTGATCATGACAGTCCGCACCAAAAGCACTCCAGGAAGGCCAATTTTCTCCAACCATGACGATGATCCTGAGTGATGTAAATGGGGGTATGAACGCGAAGCTTTCACTGGTGGACAACCAATGTCTGCAGTCTTAGCTCAGAGGCCAAAATGCAAATTGTTGCGCCGAAATATGTGTGTGGTTGTGCGTGCGTGTCAGTGTCTGCGTGTGTGTGCGCGTGTGTGTGCGTGCGTGGGTGCGTGTCTGTGTCTGCATGTGCGTGTGCGTGTGCGGGAGTGCGTGTGCGTGTGTGCGCGTGTGCGTTTGTGTGTGTGCACGCGTGTGCGGGTGTGTGCGTGTGTGTGTGGTGTGTGTGTGTGTCACTTGGTCATCGCCTACATTTCGGAGGAGAGCGATTGTTGATGATCATCATTGGAATGACACCTTGATTAAGTGTAATTCAAAAATTACTCATTTCTCTTTTACTTCCTCTGTTCTTTTTATTTCCTTTATACCCCAAGTAGCTGTGAATGCCCTGGTCTATATGACTGGTATGCATTTATTAACAGAATGGGAAGACTCCCCGAGTCGGTAGAGTAGCATAATAAAACAAACACCAACAAACAAAGCAGACATGGAGAAATAAAGAGCACCGCCACGTCTCACTCGTTCCTCCCTCTTTTAGAATTTCGTTTTTTTATTGTGTATTTCTGTAATCTGTTTAATTTTACGTTCACCAGTTAATGTTCACATAAAATGTCCCACCATAATGGCGCCTGGCCAAATAATGGCCCACACGCACACGCAAGGGTCGGTACCGGTTTAATTAATAGGTATTCAAATTATCTACTTTATTCTGGCAGTTTTGATCAACCCATATTACACTGCACCAATTATACCTTCGTGTGAAGGAGGTAGTCAGACACAACGTCTGCGATAAGCGCTTATTTTAAGGGGGAATATTACACGGTCTTCTTCAAAGATTTACATAAATCCTATTGTGTATGTCTTAGGTCTGCAGGTTCGCTAACATAACGTGCTTACAAAGGGCACTGCATAGTGCTTGGGTCACGTTCACGGGCTTAGGTACAATCTACATGATAGCTTCAAATCTTGGTTTACTGGCAGCGTAAATTGTCATGTCTTACGGGTACACCTGCGCAGCTATAGGAGAAGCATATTTATGTGATGCTATGTCTGTTATACAATACTTTCGCGTCTCAGGTAAGAAAATAGCTACTAAAATTTGACGGCGAATTTGTTTGGAGTCCTGGAAGGCGTCAGTTTTTTTCTCAACAGCATTATTTCTGACCTCCGAAGAATACCACGTGTCGGCTGTGTGGAAGGTAGTGTAACGTGCCGAACAAATATAACGCTTTTCACATCTACGATGTAAATAAAAAACGCTTTTACAAACCTGCAGAAAGCACAACATATTCGGGGGCAGGTTATTTTTGTTTAATTGTAGTGCGTCGGTAAATTCTTTACTCCAACAAACTATCCTGTCTAATGCACAATTTTCACTGGTCACAGGATCTGTGGACGCTTTAAAGGAGCCCAGAAGAAGGTTTTATCGATAAATGGGTATTCACATTTTCAGGCAAACCAAAGCCTTAGAAATCAACTCCGTCAAAAATTTTGTAAAAGCGACGATTATCCGAGGAGTTATTGCAAATCAAAACATCCTTTTCACCCACGCCGCGATTCCCCCTCGTTTTGTCCAGTTCCTTGAACCGCGCAAAAATGACGGCCCATGATTCCATGCTTTTAGGTGACGTGTGCAAGAACATCCGGAGGCGCGCGTCGTCAGCTTCGATATTATGTGCAGCACGACCACTTTAGGGTGGAGCCGTTTGACCTTTTGCGTGCCCTTTGGGCCGTTTATTTTCATTTTACGAATCCTGCACTCCGCTCACGACTGAAAAAAGCTGATGGAAGGAGTGGGCGGGACTTTTACGATTCCACATCACGCAGAAAGATCACGCAGAATGAGAACGACCTTGACAGCGCGCCTTCTCGGCGGCAAAACGTCTTGGTAAATATATGAGTCTAAAATTAGTGAGCGAATGACTAAAGAACCGCATAAAAATGTGGCGCAGTCAGCACGTACACGTGTTTCAAACAGAAGTAGGTTTATATACTGCCTAATTGGCCGCTCGTTTGCACCAATGTCGAGGTTGCTCGCGTTGTGGGGACGCCATGAACGTGCATACACAGGCAGCTTTTAGATTCTATTCCGTCATTCTATCGGCTATAATTTAAAACGTAACAAAAAAGCAGCCCATGGTACGGCACAGGGACGTTTTGCAGTGGGTTTTTGCATTTTACTTCCCCCTCCCCCTTTCCTTCGGGGAAACCACTGCGCCACCCTGTGTTTATCAACTACTGGACAAGTACACCGTAACAGGCCTTGCGGTCTCGGAAGAGACGTGTGAGTTTTGGGGCCGTGTGCGCCCGCCTCTTTGTTTGGCTATAGAGATGACAACACAAAACAAGTATTCCACCGTTTCTTTTCCACTTCATGGCCTGGACCTCTTTTCCGCCTCTATAAAGGCGGTTCGTTAATTTTTACGTGCTCAGTTCGGCCAACTGACGCATGCGGATGGTTTGCTTGCTGGCCGCGGCCCTATATTCTCCCTCTCTTCTGCTCCACCCCGCCACCTTAAGCCTACCATGTGTCTTCATTACGTGGAGGCGAGAAAATTAAGCTTACTTTATATAAATACATACGCCAAGTTTGAAAGATACACAAATCAGTGTTTCGCCCTCTGAAAGTACAATTTCCCCTCTACATTGTGTGCGTTTATTGGTGTCTTGACTCATGAGGAAGACTCATGGAATAATAATCTTGTCATTCGCTAGTGGGTGCCAATCTCTCACCTGTACATACCCATTATATTCATCATTTGTGAAATATCATAATCGTCTGGGGTCGTTCTGCCAAGTCACCGAGTTCATTGCAAGCTGAGTAAAGAGATATGCCAAGGAATTGCCGTTTCCTTGTTACAGTCTGCTTTCCTCTTACAAGTGGTGGAGGTTGCCCATGACCCCTACCTCAACCTGAACCGGCCGCAGCCCTGGACCTTCGTTCAGGACGCCTTGTGCTACCCCCAACCCGCCCGATGGAGCGAGAAGGAGTGCAGAATGCCGCCGCTTCTGCCCCGGCATGGATGAGTGACCTGCCGCCAGCGCGAATCTGTTTTCTTCGCTGGCCTCCGCGGTGACGACGTCGAGGAGTGACTTGAGCAGTAAAACCGTGTCAGTCAATTTAATGGGTGGAACGACACTTTTAAGCTACGGCCTATCAGGTTCTACTTGACTATAGTTGCCAAGACGTGGTACCAAAACAACCAAAACGACATAGGTGACTAGGCCGACTTCAGAGAGCAGCTGCTTTCGATTTTCGGCACGCCATCTTCTCGCTCCTCTGGAGCAAAGCGTGCACTTGAAGGGCGCTGGCAGCGCTCGGACGAGACGTACGTATCGTACATTGAGGACGTCCTTGCCCTTTGCCGTCGGGTCAACCCAAACATGTTGGAGGCTGACAACGTTCGCCATATCCTCAAGGGCATCACAGAGTCCGCATTCCATGCACTTGCGCTGGCATGCACGGCAGTGCACAAAACGACACTCGAAAGGGGAAGGAACAAAAAGATATTTTATAATCTCACTCGAGTGGCGGCAAGGTCAGTCCGTGCTCGTGGTGGTGCCGAAACAGCTCCCCTTTCCCGCTCTACACATTTATACCCCACGCACCGCGCGGGGGAGGGGAGTCGCTGATAGCGACCGCCATCGTCCCCGACAACGCGCGTGCCAGCAACGCGCGTGCGCACTGCGTTTGTGCGCCCACACGCTGCAAAACCCATCCACTGTGACCAACATACGGACCACATGCCAGCGTCTTGATGAGCTTCAAGCAATGCGCCTCCAGCCCAGCTCATGGACAAGCTCGTCGTCCTTCAGAACCAGACTTGCGTGTTTTAATACACAGCATAATCCGTGAGGAACTCCAGCTACAAGCATTGCCCTGTGCTATGGAGACCGCTGTTCCCAGCCTGCGACTAACTTGCGGGAGATTGTTAATGAGGAATTAGCGTCGGTAATGGGAAATCCACGCAATGGGCCCCCAGTTAATTTCGACGTGCTGTCTTACCGCGAAGCAGCTTCCGAAGGCAGTCTCGAAATGAAATTCTGTGTGCCTCCGCCCGGGCTCGGTAGAGTCGCAGCCGTTCCCTCGCCGCCTCCAGCTCCGACTGGCTACACAAACTAGTGGCCACGTTCGGATCTTCGGCCTGATGACCGCCCAGTGTGCTTCTACTGTTGTATTTGAGGCCATATCTCACGCTTCTGTCGACGGCGCCAGCGATATGAACAGCGAGGCTACGCTCCATGCAAACGCGTCGTTTGCTACAACTAGGGTCCTAGAGAACGTGCGTATTCACGTCGACAGCGTTTTCCGCGTCCTCATAATTCGGGCCACCCGTCCCGTGGTTACCGTGATCATACGAGACGCTGTTCGTCCACGCCTCCACGCCATTTTGTGTCACCTCTCCGCCCCCGGTTCTGCGTGACCCGGGCAGTCAACAGGAAAACTAGATGCTACAGTTTATGGAGGGGAACTGCATCGGTCGAACTAATCACAACTCCTCCAGAGTTCCCATCAAATATTTTGCCACTAATGGTGGAAGGCATGTTTTCACAAGCTCTAGCGGACACCGGGGCCAGTCTTTCTGTGATGCATACGGAATTGTATTCACGCTTACGAAAAGTGCGAACCCCATACTCTGGCCCGGCACTATGTAGCGCCAATGGACATCTAATAAAGCCTGTTGAAACTTGTACAGCACGCGTTTTCATCGGGGACGATTGACACCACATTGAATTTGCGGTTCTGCCAGAGTGCGCTCATGAACTAATTTTCGGTTGGGATTTTCTTTCGTCACCCTTCGCCATTATCTCCTGTTCTCAACCAGCTATTTACATTACAAACGCCGAACCTTCTTCTGCTCCAAGTCCCCGACATCAGTTCTTGACTTTGCATGCCGACCACGTTCTGGCACCCGGTAGTAAAGAGGTCCTAATAGTTTTTAAGCAGCATTTCTGAAGGGGATGTGGTGGCCTCGCCGTCAACCCGTTTGCTTCCTCGAGGAATTGCCATGCCGGCGTGCCTTATCCGATTTTCAAGGGGACTGGCAGCTCTGGACGTAATCAACACCACGGGTGAGCCTATTCCATTACCAAAGGGCACGAGCATCGCCTTAGGGGTCGATGTCGCGCCAGCGTCTGTCGTCTCCAGCTCCCTACCGTCTTCAGGCATGTGCGGTCTCACTACTTCGGATGATTTGTCAGCTCTTACCGCTACCACTAGCCCAGATCATACAACCAGACAGGCGGAAAAGGTGCTTCAGGTATTGAAGGAGGACATTGTATCTTTTGATGTGAATTCCTCCACGCTAAAACGAACGTCTGTGGCCGCACACCGGATTGAGATAGATGGCTTGGCGGTTGTACACCGTCGCCCCAACCGTGTGTCTTCGCATGAGCGGATGATTATAGAATACCACGTCGCTGACATGCTCAAGCATGATTTATACGTCCATCATCGAGCGCGTGGTCATCGCCAGTCTTGTTAGTAGAGAAAAGGACGGCTCAGTTCGTTTTGTGTTGATTACCGTGCCCTCAATAAGATCACTCGGAAAGACGTATATTTGATGCCACGTATCGATGATGCGCTCGACCGCCTTCAAGGAGCAGAGTTCTTCTCCAGCCTTGATTTACGCTCCGGTTATTGGCAAACCCTGTCGCACAAAGATGACAAAAGAAAGACGGCCTTAGCCACTCCAGATGGGCTTTACGAGTTCAATATCATGCCTTCGGACTATGTATGCGCCCGCGACATTTGAACGCTTCATTGATACCGTGCACCATGGCCTCAAAGGAAAACTCGCCTCTGCTACCTCGACGGCATTGTTGTTTTTTCAATCACGTTTGAGGACCATCTCACGTCTAAACGAGGTACTGGCGTGTCTCTCAAATGCCGGACTCCAGATTAATACAAAAATGTGCTCATTCGCCAGCAAATTGATAAAGGTGTTCTGGTCACTTCGTGGGCAAAACAGGTATACAGCCAGACCCTGCGAAGATTTCTGCAGTTAAAGATGTTCCGTTCCCGTTACAGCAGAAAAACCTTCCCAGCTTCCGCGAACTAGCATCGTACTTCCGCCGCTTCATACAGAATTTTGCAACAGTTGCTTCTCCTCTAATAACCTTTTGCGTTCTGGCACAGCTTTGGCTTGTAGGGAAGATTTCGAACGGTCTTTTCAATCTCTGAAAAACGCACTCACGTCGAGCCCTGTGCTTTGCCACGTCCATGATGCTGCCCCAATGGTTCTACACACGGATGCCAGTGGTCAAGGCATCGGGGCAGTCTTGCTGCAACTCGATTCGGGCAAGTGGGAGCGAGTGGTCACCTATGCTAGCCGCACGCTGACGTCGGCAGAACATACTATAACATCACGGAGCCGGAATGCCTTGGTGTTGTGCGTGCCATCGAAAAGTTCCGCCCTTACTTGTACGGCTCAACATTTCAGAGTTGTCACTGACCATCACGCATTGTGTTGGTTGCCGACGTTGAAGAACCTCTCCGGTCGCCTCGGCCGTTAGGTTCTCCGTCTACAGCAGTAGCTTTTTACCATGATGTACAAGTCCGGCAAAAAGCATTTAGATGCAGATGCCCTCTCACGCTGTCCATTATCGCAATCGGCCGTCTGCCTCTCGCCGGCAAACAGGCCTGCTTTAACCATGGCGCCCATTGCTTACTCAACGGTTGATGACATCAGTCTCCCGGCCACACAGTGCGATTATACTTTTTTTCACAGAATAATCGACCAGATAGACGGCTCCGTGCGGCCTCCCAACAGCCGGTTTCGTCGCCAACTCCAGAAGTTTCAGCTTGAAAATGGGGTTCTCCACCGTTACAGCCACCACCCTACAGGTAACAGGTGGGTCCCTGTCCTACCTCCGGAGCTACGCGCAGCTGTGTTAGAGGCATTTCACAATAATCCGACATCAGGGCATCTCCGGTTTGACAAAACCTACGACCGCATTCGTTGTCGCTTCTTTTTGCCTGAGGTGTCGACAAGTGGGGCGAAGTACGTTTCTTCATGCACCAAAAACTACTCACTACGACTTCGCCAGCCGGCTTGCTACAAACTGGCACCTTGTCCTTCGGCGCCCTTCGACGCGGTGGGCATTGACCTGTACGGCCCCCTTACCAGCACACCAAATGGTTATCGTTGAATAGTGACTGCTGTCGACCATCTAACCAGGTACGCCGAGACGGCCCCTCTACGATCTGGCTGCGCCGGAGAAATCTGACTTTCTGCTGCAAGAATATAATCTTGCGCCACGGTGCACCCCCGCGTTTATTTTAAGTGACCGCGGCAAGGCATTCTTGTTCTGAATTGTGGCAGAAGTGCTTCAAGCGGCAAATACGATTCATGAACAACCAGCAGCTATCATCCTCACACGAATGGCCTCACTGAACGCTTTTACTGGACTCTCCCCGACATGCTCTCTGTGTATATCAAACCAGACCAAACCAACTGGGACTGAATTCTTCCGTTTCTAACCTTTGCCTACAACACAGAAATTCATCGCTTCATTACCTACTCACCATTTTTCCTGGTTTTCGGCCGTTCTCCAACCTGCTTTATTGATACCGCTTTCTTATCTGCACCGACCTCTCCCGCCACCCCCCGTTTTCTATGACCTAGTTCCTCTCCCGGATTAAACCACTGCGAGACCTAGCCCGCAATCCACACTGAAGCAACACGCAACAGGAACGAAAAGCCATTACGATGCCGAGCACGCAACATCAATTTTCGCCCTTGTGACCAAGTGCTTCTGCGGACCCTGACACGATAGCCGGGCCTGTGCGAGCATTTTTTGCAGCGCTATATTGGCCCATACACCGTCATTGAGCAAACTTCTCCTGTAAACTTTAGAGTGTCTCCTGCAGTTGCCTCCAACGACCGTCGCAGACATGGAAGTGAAGTCGCCTATGTTTCTCGTATGAAGCGTTTTACCAAGCGCGCGCCTCAGCGACAAGCGTCCAGGTGGCCGCTTCCCAGTCAGGTGTTAAAGTATGAGCGTTTATTGGAGTCTTGACTCATGAAGAAGACTCATGGAATGAATTAATTGCTATTCGCTAGTGGGGACCGATCTTTCACCTGTACACGCACATTATGTTCATCATTTGTGGATTATCATCATCGTCTGGGGTCGTTCTGACGAGTCACCGAGTTCCCTGGAACGCGAGTAAAGAGACGTGCCTTGGAATTGCCATTCGCTTGTTCCAGTCTGCTTTCCTCCTATGATATATACAACGCGCGAGTGAGTTTAAAACTAAACAAATCGTGCCTACGACCTAAATCACGTGACATAGTAGTTCCACAATTTAACTGAAAAGTGTTGATTTGTATTCACGCCTACAAGTCTCAAACCAATGCACTTAGAAGGCAGAAAAAGAAAGTTATAGGTAATGTCTACATTCACGTCTTTAGATGTACGCGCGATAGTGTTACTTCGGCGTTGAGGGAGCGTTTCGGATTGCGTCGTGCATTCACCATTTATGCTTTCCGAGAGTTGCGATCACTGCGGCCAAGGAAAAGCAAGACGAGATTTCGGCTTGGGTGGTTTAAAATATGTCGGCCGCGAATGGTGGGCGGCTGAGCTTTGTTGGCCAGTTTGAGGAAGAGGGTGAAAGTGTCCTACCTTATTTTATCTATAGGGTTGTGGCGAAACTGCATAATTTAGAGAGAGACAGAAAGAGAGTGGAAAAAAGAGGGTCAGAGCTTTGTTGAGTAAGATTTATTTGCAAGTTGTTCGCCCCCTGAGCAGGTCCTTCAATATGACCACGTCGCGTGAAGAGAGTGGGTGTTTGCCCGTATTAACCACCGTTTAAGGTTAATGTCGCACGTATCCTACTTAACATCATCGCCTATCTAGAGTTGTGGATATATGTATTGGATTGTATCGCGCGCCTAATTTGCAGTAATAGGGCGCTTGGATCCTTGTGTGACACGAGAAACGATGGTGTTGCTAGGCGTAGGATGAGAATTTCCCAATATTTTTCGGGGAGAGAAGTGTTGCTGTCATTGCAAAACGGAGCACGGTATGCGAGTTTGCGGGGATGTTCGCCGGGATGTTCGCTTCACCGTGTCCTGGTTAATGCGAAGTTAACTGTCATCTTTGTGGATTTAAAAATCATCCACAATTATTTAGGTACTATGCCCGCAGCGAAGTGAATAATGACTTTTTAAGCGTGTCTAACAATGTTTCAGCTACGTTCCGTTAAGCGGATAGGAAAAACGATTTCAGCTTTTCTTTTCTGTGTGCGACGGGTAATGACGTCAAGGCGGTTGACACTGCAGTACACTACGACAATTGTTGCCTTAGTCCTTTCAATGATACTGGCGTCGGCGTAATAAAATTCTAATATTTTGGAAATTTCCTCGAAAGAATTTGATCCTAGCTTATTGCCTTTTGTTGCGTAACTCTGGGTCTATGGTTTTCGCTAGTAGGGCGCTTTAATTGAGAGCCGTTGGATTAGGGACATATCAATCATGGCTTCCAGCCCTTTTCTCTCTGGAGGTGGGACATATATTCCAGAGAACGGCCGCTCTTAATTTTTTCCCAGGGGTTACTTTTGTGCTAGAATAGTGCCCTGTCAAATATATTCAAAAATATTACAAGAGAATTTAGGACCTGCGCGGTAATCTTGAAAATTGACATGCAGGCGCTCAGGTTGTCTCCGTATGCTGTTTCGATACTGGTCCTTATGCTGATTTCTTCAGTGCGGGTAAGACTATGGCACCGCAGGCTGACCGATATCCGACTCTTGATTACTGCGTACAAGTTTTTTCGCTGTCTTTTTTATTCCTGCTGTGCCGTCTACCGGCATTTTACAATGCAAGACTAATGTTCAAGTATTCGCTGTATTTTTGCGACTGAGCGATCGGCTCTGCCACTTCTCTGCATTCATTCATTCATTCATTCATTCATTCATGTTTTATTGCGTGTCCATTACACCATAGAGGCTCTTATATTCAGATAGTAGTAGTACATTCAGATAGTCAGATAGTTAAATGTGATAAAAAGAAAATAAAACATCACCAATTTCTTATAGCTACAAGCACATGCCGATATCGCGAGCACAGTCTTATCAGTGAAATAGCCGTGCATGGAAGGCAGAACCGCAAGTCATGGCATTAGAAACAGATTTGTTAAGGTACGATAACTACACTTTGATTGATGATTGATTGATTGTAGGGTTTAACGCGCCGACGCACGCAGACGATGAGGCGCGCCGTAGTGGAGGGCCCGGATTAATTTTGACCACCTGGGGATCTTTATCGTGCGCCGAAATCTCGTACACACGGGCGTTTTTGCTTTTCGCCTCCATCAGAAAAGCGGCCCGCCGCGGCGGGAATCGAACCCGCGACCTTGTGCTCAGCAGCGCAACGCCTTAGCCACTGAGCCACCGCGGCGGGTTATAACTACACTATGAGGCATGAAGAAATCAATATCTGTTGACATACAATTGCACAGAATTTGCAGGCGTAAAGCAGGTGATTCGCTATGTGGCACACAGGGGTAAATAATATACAATGGCGCGTGAATCGCTGAGGGGCCTGTAAATTGACCCTGTGCAGTAAATCGGCAGCGTCAAAATGACCATTTATTATCTTATAGAAAAACATGGCGTCACGATAACATCGGCTACTTTCTAGTCTGGTAATGCCTATTATATTTAACAAAGAATGGTATTCATAATAAACCTTACGTTCGTAATATCTGTCATAGATGATTCGAACCACGCGCTTCTGGACTGATTATATTAGGTGGGAATATGTTTTTGGGAGCTGGTTTCAAACAACGGAATCAAATTCCAAACGCGATCTCGACAAAGAACAAAACAAGTGGATGATGGTATCCGGGCATTTGAAATTGCATGTGAGGCGCGAAATTACACCCGTAGTTAAAACCGGTGTTACGAAGGGACGCAACATGTGGTTTGAAATTATTATGACTATCAATAAGTACTCCTAAATCGTTGATAACGTTTACGCGAAAAATATCTTCGTTGCCCACCTTGTAACAAAACAAATCTTGGGCCTTCTGCCTCGATAGAGTAATAATTTTGTTTTTAGACGTGTTTAGAGATCAACAATTTTTCATACAACACTGCGAAATGGCACAAATATCCTTCTGCAGGTTTACACAGTCCTCTGTTGACTGAATGTTTGAAAACAGCTTCATATCATCTGCGAACCGAAGTACGTTTCCCAAAGTTACACTATTGACAACATAATTTATCAAAACAAGAAACAAGAGTGGGCCCAATACCGACCCTAGTGGCACTCCGGAGGTCGCAACAAAAGGTATGGACAATATATCATGAAAACGAACTTAATTTTTGCGCGCTGATAAATAACTTAGCATTCATTTACTAGCGCGGGACAGAAGTCATAGCCTTTTAGCTTTCGTATGAGTAATTCATGATGGACTCTGTCGAATGCCTTTGATAGATCAAAGTAATGCAGTCCACCTGACCTCTGTTTGAGACCACAGGGGACACGTGGGTCAGGAATGGAACACAGGTTAGTTTCTACAGATCGACCTCTCATAAAGCAGCACGCTGTGAGTTGTTAACAGCTTGGACAGATGAGCAGAGAAGCGCCTGCACACAATTCTTTCAAAAACCTTCAAAAATCCACAAAGCAAAGAAATCGAGCGGTAGTTGGACGGGTTACAAGCATCACTTGTTTTAAAAAATGAGGCGACTATGCCTTTTTCAAAGTTTTGGAAAGACACCAGTGTTGAGCGAAAGATTAAAAACATAGGCCAGTGCAGGCGCGATAAGCGAGCAACATCCTTTGATCATGAACAGTGGGATTTCATCAGTTCCCGCAGACCGTCTATGCATGGCCATGCCAATGATTCTTACCCGGCTGTTTTCTGAGATCAGATGCTCGCGCATTTTTAGGTTTTCAAAATGGTCCCCGTGCCGCCATTAATTGTTTACTGGGAAAGCTTGCGGCGCTGTCGGCCCCAAAAATTTCTAGAAATAATTATCTAAATTCCCAAAATTAGAAGCCATGTACTCGGTTTAATTTTTTTATTGCGACAGATTTAATTTGGTTTCTCAGCCGATCAGGCTTTCCAGGGACTTAGTATTTCTGGTAATATTTTTTGCATTTATGTTTATTTATGTCACACAAGGTTAGCGCGGGTATTAGTATAGGTTGGAGAGTCATTTGGTTGGGACGTAACTTGCGGGCACGGCTAGCGACCCTAATTGCCGAGCATGCGACGACGTTCAAAGGTGCGCAGAACGAACTTCACGGCGCAGACGTGGCCCTGTTTGAATCGCGCCTCTTGTATT
>JABSTR010001410.1:0-24321 GCA_013339765.2 Haemaphysalis longicornis | reverse complement strand
AAAAGGTCCTAGAACCGTGTTGTCTTGAAAGCACGCCTGAAATGACTGGGCGTAAAGACGAAAAAAGATATTTGCGTAAACAAACTGCTGGCGTTAGTTAAAAAGTCGCAAATCCATTGAAAAACTAAGGGGTCAAGGTGTAGAACAAAAAGTTTTAAGAACAAGCGTTTATGAGGAACTTTGTCAAAAGCTTTTTCGAAGTCTAAAAGAGCGCGTCTATTGGTAATTTACATCAATGCTAGAGCTAAATGTCATTAGTAAACAGAGATAGTTGAGGGTCACACGAAACACCTTTCTAAAAGCCATGTTGGTTTTTATGAAAGAAATGAAAGGTGCGAGAAAGTGACTATGTGGGAATAGATTACGTGTTCCATTATTTTAGAGCATACACTGTGAGCGAAATGGGACGATAGTTTTGGGGTGAATACAAGTTACCTTTTTTGTGATTGGAATGACCTTGCCTACCTTCAGTCTTGGGGCACCACTCAGATGAGAGTGATTGCTGAAAATGTTAGAAAAATCACACACAATTTTAGTGTTCTTAAATATTTTGTGTTAATGCCATCTATACCATTGATGAAGTAAGCTTTAACGAGTCGATATCTTGGAAATACCATTGGCATGAAATACGATTTTTGACATGATCGGGTGGCATACAGGAAGGGCATGGGGAAGGTCACCGTCAGGTTCTATGGTGAATACAGAGCAGAAGGTTTCATTTAATACATGCGAAGTTTGTGTTCAGGAATTGAAACATTTTGTTCGCGCGTAGTGTAATGTTCGATGAAGGGGTAATAGATGAGGGTAATTGTTTCCAAAATTGTTAAGATTTTTTCGGAGCATATCAGATAAGGTAGAAGAATAGAAAGAACGCTTGGCTTTAGCTGCGAGAGAATCAAAAAGCTTTTCGGTTGCCTTGTATTTGTCCCACGCGTACTGGGTGTCTGAATGCTTAGCGGAGCTGAACTGGCGCTTCTTTTTATTTTTAAGACGTTTTAGTGGGGCGTTGAACCATGGGAATGTTGACCTTATGGTTAAGGTGACGGTGTGAACGTGAACTTTTATCAGGTGCTGTAGTTTGGTTTTAAATAGGTGCCAGTTTGTTTCGACAGTGCGCATAAAAAAAATCGGTTAGAAAGGATTCAGAGAAAGCTGTTAGTTCATCGTTTATAGCACTGTAGTTGCCCTTATCGTATAATATGATTGTTCTCTTAATTTTCTTGGGATTAGGTAAGTAGCACTGAAAGGTTGTCTGAAAAACAGAGTGATCGCTAATGGCAGATAAATATGACACTGTACTAAAATTATCAGGTGAGACGTAAGCAATAGGTCTAGAATGTTGGAGGAGTGTTCTGTTTGTCGAGTAGGTTTAGAGATAATTTGTGATAAGCCGAATGTTAAACAAGAGTTTAAGAAGTCACTTTCAGCGCTGTGTTTTGATGCAGTTAGTGCTACATTTGACCATGTTATTCCGGGGAAATTGAAGTCACAAATAAAATAAGTGGGGCGTTTGGAAAGGCAGTTGTGACAGAATAAATGGCATCATGGAATGTTTTGTGAAAGATGTATCGGCTTCAGGTGGGCGGTAACACACTCCGATTACAACAGGTGGATTAGACGCTTGGACATGCACAAAAAAGATTTCTAAGGGAGAGGGTACATCAAATATGGAGCACTGAACACTGTTATGGGCGGCCATCATGACACCACCACCACGTTTATTTTCTCGGTCGCGCCGAAAAATTACAAAATCAGGGAAACAGCACTGTAGTTCGGTGTTGGAAATGGATGAAGTTAGCCAAGTTTCGGTTAGAACTATGAAATTGCAGTCAGTGGTATCTGTTATGTGTGAAAGTGAGTCGCGTTTGGGCAGGATACTTCTCATGTTCGTATATACGAAGCATGAAGTATGAAGCATGAAGTACGTCTTCTGTTCTTAATAAACATGGCTTTAGAGAACAAAATGTTTCTTCAAGTTGCTTTTTGTCAAAAAGCCCCCAGAAATTCCATGTGTCACACAATTACAATACAAAATCATGCCACATACCTTGCCATTTGGAGTACTGAGAGGGCCTTTGAGGAGTGTGTTCCTTACACATTTCAGCAGATGGGGAAAATCCGACATGAAGTGGAGGTAACGGGAAGAATCCACGGGGTGCTGAAGCTTGCTGGTGATCTTGCCCGACTTCACGCCAATTCCCAGAATGTCCCACATTTTCCTGTTCCACGCGGCTCCATCGCACGTTACAAAATCAACGAATAGACCGCTGGCTTCTGCAAGTATTGTTGCTTGAATCAAAATTTTTGCAAGCATCTCTCCTTTGACATTGGAGCTCGTTGCAAAGGCGCCAATAACCTGATTCCATTTTCCTGTCAACAGAACAAACATGACAATCATGCCGTGGTCACAGGGCACGTTTTGACCATCAGTCGTGAAGAAGCCCATGTCGACAAACCCTTCGATATGTCCAGTAGAAGTTACTGTTCGGAGAGCTTGATTTCATCAACCAAGAGCCCACCACGTCTTCTGAAACTACTGATGTGTGCTGTCTTTTCTTTTAGTTTCTTCAGCACCTTCTCATTAAATCCAAATTCGCTTTTGAACAGTCTGAGGTATCGCTTCAAGGTACGCGTACTTGGAGGGAAATAATGTGTTTGCGAAGGTGCTCATAGAGTTTCGTGCTCTTCATCTTCATGAGCATACACTCTAAAATCCAGTCTTTGGAGTAGACATTTCCCTTGGAGCTCCTTTTCTTCGCAGCTGAAAAACACTGCATGACGCACTGTTGCTGTTTTGGTGGCAAAGTTTCAATCTGAGCATGAAGTACGTCTTCTGGTTTCGAGGCGTTTACCTCCTGCATTCTGCAGAGCTGGTCCTTGAGGTTAGCTGATCAAGACGACAGCCTCCTGATCTTTTGCCTGGCGAACGGAGCTTCTGAGAAGTGCTTACGACATGCCTCCTGACTGACCTCTTGAGCCTTGACTGCCTCGTCAAAAGGGCCTTTCTGAGGTATTTGCAAGAGATGCACGCTTGACCTGAAAAAGACAGTAACAAAATGACACATTGCTGACGTAGTGTACACTCAGTTACACTACCATATTAGATACTGAAAGCTTAAGCAATTAATCAATAATTCACAGAACCCATTAGCGACAATGAATCGTACCTTCTGATGGCCCTTTTCCTACGCAGCGCTTGCTGAAATAGGTGCCTTCGTGGGTAATCACTTGCTCCTGCAGTCCTCTTGTCAGGTCACACTTTTGCATGCTTTTTGTTTACAAGGCACCTTTGCACGCAGCGTACGAGTCAACGTTTCGTAGAACATCCTCGGCTTCTCCAGGTCCAGCGACGTGTCCCTTTTCAACCGTTCGACCCCAGAGGTAGGCAGTGTAGGCGACGCCGGGCTGGTTATCCTCACCGTCGTGTGAAAAGATAAATACTCTCTCTGATGCAATTTCATTTCCATCCATTTTCAGCTTGCAGTAGAGAGGAAATGTGCGATCAGCCACACGATGGCAACTCCAATATATGGAGGGCACATTAAGGGCCAGTAGATATTGCCGCGAACCATGCATTGGGTTTGTTTATTTGTGTTTTGTTTTTTCGGCCTGGCTGCGCCGGCTGCGCTATCGCTGTTTTCACAGCGTTTCGAACAAATGCTACCACAGCGTTTCGAACAAACGCTATCGAACAGCGCTTCGAGCGTTCCGAACGAACAGCGTTTCTAACAAACGCTATCACGGCGTTCTCGATACGATTCGACTATTCGAGAAAACCTCGGCCCCGGCCCCGAGGGATATAAATTCCCGCACAAGCCGATGCCGCGACATTCGATCGGCCGACGCTCACTAGCGTGCCCGTCGTTTGCCGCTGCTGCTTCGCCGCCTGTGTATTCTTTCAGTTGTTAGGGGAGCACAGGTTCGCTCCAATAAACTTGTTTCCTTATAGACAACTGGTGTCTTCCTTTGCTGTCGTGACATCTGGTGGAGGGGCTGGGTACATGAACCCTAAGCCATGCAAGCCGACAAGCAAGCCCAACCGACAAGCACGCCCAACTCGTGTCAGCCGCCGACAGCTAGGCCTTCAGCCAGAGTTTGGACTGCTCCCGGATAAAAAAAGGATTGATTGATGATTGTATGTGGGGGTTTAACGTCCAAAACCACTATATGATTATGAGAGACGCCGTAGTGGAGGGCTCCGAAATTTAGACCACCCTGGGTTCTTTAACGTGCACCCAAATCTGAGCACACGGGCCTACAACATTTCCGCCTCCATCGGAAATGCAGCCGCCGCAGCCGGGATAGGATAAAAAAAAGGAAAGAAGACTTTTTTTATAAAAAAAGGAAAGAAGACTTAAAACCACGATGATCAACGCAGGCACCATGACCAGCGCTACCAACCCTCCCCGTCGTTCTGCAACAACCTCGTGAGCCCCCATCATTCCGAGGATCTCCTGGTGAAGACCCGGAAGAGTGGCTGGAGAAGCTGGAGCGCATCCGCATCTTTAACAGGTGGGATGACGAAGAAACGTTTCGTCATGTCTCCTTCTATTTGGAGGATGCAGCTCGAACGTGGTTTGAAGAACCATGAAGGCTCCCTAACCGACTGGACTGTCTTTAAGAGCGAATTCCTCAAAACATTCGCTACGGTTGTGCGGAAAGAACGAGCCGCCCTTTTGTTGGAGACGCGAATGCAACACCCTAACGAAGGTGTTGTACTGTTCGTTGAGGAGATGAAGATGCTGTTCCGACGAGCTGACCCGAAATGGCAGAAGAGAAGAAGGTGCGCTTTCTGATGCGGGGAGTTAAATAAGAGCTCTTCGCTGGACTCATCCGCAACCCCCAAAAACCGTCGCTGAGTTCGTGACCAAGGCTTCGATGATCGAGAGGACCCTGGATATGCGTTCGCGGCAATACGATAGACCACTCAACACCCTTTCGGTGAACCCGGTAAACGCCCCTGGATTGGCGACGGAAGACTTGCGGGAGACCATCCGCGCCGTCGTTCGCGAGGAACTGAGGAAATTGTTCCCAGCAACGCCGCAGCCCCAAGTCGCCTCCCTCACTGACGTCGTCCGCGAGGAGTTCAGCAAGCACTGGGGAATTCCACTCCGTCGGAAGCTTCTTGCGAACCACAAGCGAAGACCTACTCCGCTGCTCTCGTCGACCCGACCCGTCCCAACCCGTTATCAAGAGGCCCCGCCGTACCGCTACCGCCGTACCAATGTCGCCCGCCCGACCCCCTGTAACCCGAAACCAGGCGCCCAAGGAAGACCGAGGTGTGGCGAACGCCAGATAATCGTCCGCTGTGCTACCACTGCGGAGAGGCCGACCACGTCTACCGCCGCTGCCCTACAAGAGGCTCGGTTTGCGTGGGTTCTCCGTCGACGCACCCCGCCCCCGACCGGCCAGCGCCCATTGAGATCGAAGAATACCTGTCGAACACCAGCCGTGGACCATCCCGTTTCAACCGTTCGCCGTCGCCCTACCCGTACCAATCCCCCAACCGTCGCAGCAATGCTACTTCCCCGATGGGGCGCCTGCGCAAGTAGGCGTTTGGTGTGTAGCGACACCACGGACCCGAGCTAACGGGGGAGTTTCTACTCCCTCCCACGCCTAGCCGTGCGTGGCTTTGCCGTGTCCGGGGAAAAGGGGATCCTGGGGGTTGAGCCGACGCTGGGTGATTGGACCTTTAAGGCCCCCCGGCAGAGGCAACACACCCCTTTGGCCCCGGCTTCACGTAGACGGCACCCCTGGGCTGACCCACCCAGGGGAAATCGGCAGTCGCCTTTTCCTATCTCTCTCTCCCTACATCTTCGTCTTTATCTCTACTATTTATCTGTCCTGTCTTCTACTCTCTTCCGTTTACTTCCAAACTTCCTGGCGGCTAGGGTTAACCCTGTGCAAATAGCCTACCTTGGTCTAGGCGCATTGGGTTATAGTGGCGTTGTACGGCTGGCGTCTGCAGGTTTCAGCATCCGCTAAACTTGTAGCGTCCCCTCGTTGGGCTCCGTGGTGGGTGGCCGCCAACGCTGCTGAACAAAAATAAGAAAGGCATGCATAGAGCATTCCCCTACTGTCTGATCGTACCGGCTTAAAGCGGGTACGCACCGATGATATAAATTTTTTCAACCAGCCAAAGAAACATATCCTCACTTTCATGTTATCCACTGTGAAAAAACTGAAAAGCAAGCCAGGAACCGTCTCTCCTTTCCTAGTTTCTAGATGTCTTACCGAAACTCTTGGCACAGGATACAAGGTAACCAAAATGGCTAGTGGAGACCTTCTCCTCGAAATCCGTGACAAAGAACAATTTGAAAAGCTAGACCGTCTCTCAGATTTCGGTGGCATACCAATAACCATAACACCACATAGATCAATGAACACAACTCGCGGAGTGGTATCTGACATGGACTTACTTGACTTGACTGAGACTGAACTTTTGGAGGGTGGAAGAGCCAAAATGTCACTAATGTACAGAGAATCATCATCAGAAGAGATAATAAGGAAACACCGACAAAACACTTAATACTCACCTTTGCATCCAGTAAACTACCAGGAATCCTATTCAAACAGGGTACACAAAGACATCTATCAGGCCGTATATACCAAACCCTCGTCGTTGCTTCCAATGCCAGAGGTATGGCCATGGCTCTAAAACCTGTCGTGGTCGCCAGACTTGTGCACAATGTGGAGTCCTAGGCCACGTGTCTGAGAACTGCAAACAACCGCCACACTGTGTAAACTGCGAAGGAAACCATGCCGCATATTCACGCTCCTGCACATACTGGAAAAAGAAAAAGAAATAATTACGTTGAAGGTGAAGGAGAACATTACATTTAAGGAAGCACGGCGAAGAGTCGCTCCATTCTATGGACCTACATACGCTGATGCGGCGCGTCAGGGGGCACCGCCGCACCAGCCCTCGCCACTCCTTCGGCCCGCGCATACCGAGCCGGCTGGTTGTGGCACCTGCCCCCAAGGCGGCTGTAGCCCAGGCTACACCGCCTACTCCCAAACAGAGACCGGAGACTCCAGAGTCCTCGGGTCTCAAGGCCTCACCTCACCAGGCGAGGCCCGAAATTCGAACTAACAGCCCGCACGTGCGGGCATCCAGTGCCTCCGAGGAGGCAATGGATACGTCGGCACCCTTGGTGCCGAAAGAGCGGCGTGGCTCCTTGGAGCGCGCCAAGAAAACAAAAAGCAAATAACAGGGCCTGGTGACGGCCCTGTTAAGTGAACTCAAACTCCCTGTCTAAACAGCCACTCGCTTTTCGTACACACAGCACTATTTTACATTCACCATGAACACTCAAATTATACAATGGAACGTCAGGGGCCTTCTCAGAAACCTTGACGACATCCAAGAACTCTTACACGAACACTCACCAAAAGTGCTGTGTGTACAAGAAACACACCTTAATTCAAAACACACAAATTTTCTTCGTAAATACGTTATTTTCCGAAAGGACCGTGTGATGCCATGACATCATCCGGAGGTGTTGCCATCATAGTGAATCAAGGAATTGCATGCACACACTTACAACTCCAAACATCCCTTGAGGCAGTGGCTGTTCGAGCGGTTCTTTTTGATAAACTGATCACAATCTGCACTATTTACATTCCTCCTAGCTATCAGCTGCAAAAACGTGATTTACACTCTTTAATTGATGAACTTCCGGAGCCTTATGTTCTCCTTGGAGACTTTAATGCGCATAGCAGGCTATGGGGTGACTCTCGGTATGACGCGCGAGGTCGACTGATCGAACAGTTCCTTCTCTCGTCGAGCGCGTGTCTCCTAAATCGAAAAGAACCAACCTATTATAATCTCGCTAATAACACCTACTCCTCCATAGACCTAAGCATAGTATCTCCATCTCTTGTGCCTCTACTCCAGTGGAAAGTCGTCAGTAATCTGTACGGAAGTGACCACTTCCCCGTAGTTTTGAGCACAACTACAGTAACTGAGTGTCCACCACGTGTTCCCAAGTGGCTCATAAACAGAGCCGACTGGGAACAGTTTTATACCATCGCTCGTCTAGGTTGGAATGACATATGTACTTTGAACATTGATGTTGCTGTCAACTACTTCACAGCGTTTTTGATTGATGCTGCAACAAAATGCATCCCACAAACAAATGGACACCCTGGAAAACGGCGTGTGCCATGGTGGAACTCTGAATGCCGAAACGCGCGCAAACAGCAAAACAGAGCTTGGAGGCTGCTTCGGAACTCACCGACAGCCGAAAATCTTGACACCTTCAAGAAAATAAAGTCTCAAGGCAGGAGAACGCGTCGGCAGGCCAGAAGAGAAAGCTGGCAGAAGTTTTTGTCAGGGATCAATTCATACACACAGGAGGCTAAAGTCTGGAACATGGTCGGTAGGATAGCAGGAAAACAAGTACACACACTTCCACTCGTAAACACTCAGGGTGATACCTTGGAAGATCAGGCAAACTTCCTCGGTGCACACTTCGAACAGGTATCCAGCTCGTCCCACTATACTGACACTTTCCAAAAATACAGAACAAGAATAGAAAAGCAGAAACTCGAACACAAATCCACTAGATACGAGGCATATAACCAAGCTTTCAGTCTAGCTGAGCTCCGAACATCTCTAAACTCCTGCAGTACTTCTGCCCCAGGTTCTGACCGTGTGGTGTATGAAATGTTAAAAAACCTACCAACGAAACCCGAAAAACCTTACTTTGTTTGTACAATGCTATCTGGTCTTCTGGCACTATCCCTACCTCCTGGAAAGAGGCTATTATTATTCCCATTTTGAAAGAGGGCAAGGACCCTTCTTTACCTCGAGTTATAGGCCTATTGCACTTACAAGCTGCTTGTGCAAAGTCTTCGAAAAAATGATAAACTGCCGACTTGTACATTTCTTGAAACAAATAATTTGCTCGACCCATTTCAGTGCGGGTTTCGAGAAAGTAGATCCACCACAGACCACCTTGTTCGTATCGAGGCACAGATCAGAGACGCCTTCGTCCATAAACAATATTTTCTCTCTGTGTTCCTCGATATCGAAAAGGCTTATGATACAACATGGCGTTTCGGAATTCTAAGAGACCTGTCCCACCTTGGCGTGCGCGGAAGAATGTTTCATATAATCGAAAGTTACCTGTCAAACCGGACATTCCGTGTCCGAGTTGGGCAGTGTTCTTCTCCCAAACATTTGTCCAGGAAACAGGCGTGCCACAAGGTGGTGTGACTTAGTTGCACACTTTTTCTCATCAAAATGAATTCCTTGCACTTGTCCATTCCCTCGCAATATGTTCTATTGTACATATGTCGACGACGTTCAGCTTGGCTTCAAGTCATGCAACTTGGCCATGTGTGAGCGGCAGGTTCAGCTGGGTTTAAATAAGGTCTCCAAATGGGCAGATGAAAACGGATTTCGACTTAACCCACAAAAAAGCACGTGTGTCTTGTTCTCTCGAAAGAGAGGCATGCACTCGGAACCTGACATTCGAACTGAACGGGCAACGTCTGTCCGTCAAAGCGAGCATAAATTCTTAGGCTTAATCTTGGACAACAAGTTGACCTTCGTACCCACATCAAGTATTTAAAAACAAAATGTTTAAAAGCCATGAATGTTATAAAAGTGTTGTCACGTACTACGTGGGGTAGTGACAGGCAATGCCTCATGAACCTGTATAGAAGCCTCATTCGCACCCGCTTAGATTATGGGGCCGTTGTTTATCAGTCTGCGACTCAAAGTGCTTTGAAGATGCTGGATCCCGTGCACCATTTGGGCATCCGCCTTTCTACGGGTGCTTTTCGCACCAGCCCCGTAGAAAGCCTTTACTGTTGAGTCAAATGAGTGGTCGCTTCATCTGCAGAGAACCTACATGTCCTTTGTATATTTCCTTAAGGTGAAAGCAGACAAGAAGCACCCCTCATACTCTACTATTAATGACTTGTCGAGCTCCATTCTTTTTCAAAACAGGCCTTCGATGAGGCAGCCCTTCTCAGTTCGCCTGAAGGGTCTAGCTGAGGAAACTGGAGTGTCACTCTGAACACAGTTTAATGGCTCCTGTAGCATACCCGCCACCGTGGCAGTGGCAGACTATAGACTTGCGATGTGTCTTTTCCTAGAAGTTACAAAACATGCGCCTATTGCCCATATTCCGAACATACTTCCTGGAACTTCAACACAAATACACACGTCCTGAGTTCTTTACAGATGCCTCTAAGTCTAACTCCTCTGTGTCCTACGCTGCTGTCGGCCCATCCTTTTCGGATGCTGGCCCTCTACATCCAGGCACAAGTATCTTCACAGCGGAAGCTTACGCGATACTTGTGGCAGCTAAACACATCAAACAATCACAAATACAAAAAGCAGTAATTTATACAGACTCCCTCAGTGTGGTAACGGCTCTGCACAGTCTTAAAAAACAAAAAAACCCTGTCCTCGTCTCACTTTACTCCATTTTATGCACACTCTACACACTCAACAACATGTTGTAGTGTGCTGGGTGCCAGGGCACCGTGAGATTCAAGGCAACGTGATGGCGGATCAGCTCGCTGCATCCGTCCACGAAAGCACCGCCATTACACCATATCAATCCCGGCCCTTGATCTTAAGCCGTCTCTCAAACGAAAACTCAGGGACTACTGGCAGAGCAAGTGGGATACACACACACAAAACAAACTACACGTTATCAAGCCACACCTTGGCCATTGGCCACCAGTATCAAAATCACGTCTAACAGAGGTAACACTAACAAGACTCAGGATAGGACACACATACACGACACACACACATCTTTTGTCCGGTGGTGATCCACCATTGTGTGACAGAATGTGGTGAAGCACTTAACAGTTCTTCACATGTTTAATTCAATGTAAACATTTAGACACTCTAAGAAAACAACACTTTCCACTACTCCTACCGACAACATATACCTTTACACCCTGCAATGTTCGTCGGTAGGGAACCGCTTTTTAGTCACTAATCATTGTTAGCGTTTTTAAAGAAATTCATAGTTTCATATCATATACCCGGGCATACCGTAGCATGACCTCTCCAGAGAGGTTTTTGCTGCGGTGGCTACACAAGAAAGCACTGCCTCACGGCCCTTGGACGCAAGGGTATGAACGAGTGAGGCACTTGTGCTAATGCCATACATATCCACCATCGTCTTTTATTATCACCAACTTTGTCATCTGTTCACACCACACACACCTTTCACGGCATGGTCATGATTTTATACTTGTATGTTTTACCCGCCTTACTGCGAGGAATTTTATGGCCCTTATACAGCCGCTAATCACAATCATTGTCCACATTCTTAGTACATGAACTGGCGCTCTTTGGCCATCAAATGGCCCTTGCGCCAAAAAACACCATATATCATCATCATTAATCAAGCTTCATTTTCTCCTGCTCTACTGTCGACAGGGCGATGTAGTAGATTTAGCTCACTTGGAAGGCTGAAAGAATCTATGAAGGTTCGCCTCAGATAACCCCCTCGTTTGTTGGCCACCCTCGTGATTTTCTCATGGAATCAGCTTTGGCTGCGAAGCGTTCTAACGTGGAGGCATTACTGCTATCCTCCTACAGGAACATACCGAGGATTCTAACTTTCTTTACGATTGGAATAATAGAGCCGTTTGCTGTGGTGATCAAGATATCGGGGAAAATTCCTTTCCTTGCCCTAACTGTTGGCCGGTAAAGAAGCAGTTCCAATTTATTAGCCGACAAGCTGAGTCCTGCCTTGTCAAAAAAAAATCTTCAACAACCGTGATCGCTGTTTGTAATCTCTCTTCAATTTGCCCATCACTACTCCCCTTGCACCAGACGGTGATGTTGTCGGCGTAGAAGGTGTGACCAAGACTTTCAATCTCGGCCAGACTGTGGGAAAGTGCTCTCAGCGATAAGTTAAATAAAAATGGGGATAGCACTGCCTCTTAAGGAGTGCCTCTGAGTCCAAGATCAAATGTCTTCGAGCCGAGAGATTCTAGCTAGGCGAATGGTAGCTTTTCTATTCTTAAGAAATGAGGTGAGTAGTTGTTGTAAAAATGTTCTCCTAGACCCACTTCTTTAATGAAATAAAGTATGTGAGAGAGTGTGACCTTGCCGAAGCCCTTTTCGAGGTAAAGCGCCAGAACAGCTCGGGTGTCTCTAGAGACCCTGCCAATGGTCTTGTGTTTTAAAAGCAACATTACATCCTGCGTTCACATAGACGGCCTGAATTAAATGGAAGAGATTTCTTTCCTCGGCAAATTTGGTGGCCCGCTTGAGGATAACATGCTCGTTATCCTCAAGAGAGTTATCGCTGGAGCGAGCCAAGCTCCAGGGGTTTCCCCGGCTTTGGAATGAGGAGGTCATTCGGGTTGCGCCACTCTACTACTGGAACCTCACCGATCTCTCATACATCGTTGATTTTATTCGTTAGAAGCTCGATATTCTCATCAGATAAATTCTTTAAGAGTTTGTTACTGATCCCATCGGAACCCGGAGCTGATCTGCAGTTTATGCTCATAAGGAACCTCTCGTACCTCTGTGTACATGAAAGGGGAACCAAGAGGGTCCGTTTCGTTCTCTGGCACTGCAGGAGGGTAGTCATTGTGTGAGGTGGTTTTGTGCAAAAAATATCTGGAGGCGAGCTCATCGATAATTTGTGTCTCTGTCCAACCAGAGTTCTTTAGGTTGTGGATAAGTCTGTCAATTGTAAGCTGCTGATTGGATTTGGATTGTTTTTCTCCCAGTAGATGTTTGAGGACGTTCCACTTTGCACCACTCCTCATTTGCCTGTCGACAGCATTGTATACTTCGCCCCATTGTAGTCCAGCTAGCGTTCACTATGCTCATCTATCTGCCTATTAAGTTCAGCAATTTTTTGCGTAGGCGTCGGTTTAGTTTTCTGTGTTTTTCATTGAGCCTGCAGCGCGTTTTTCGCTTCCAGCAGGTGGGCTAATCGACTGTCCATGTGCTCTAACCCTCTTTCTGTCTCCACTTTCTTTGTGGAAGCAGTGTCTTCTTTGAGGCGAATGAATTATTCGTTTAACGAGTTGTATTAATTCTTGTCTTGCTTTCTGATATCTCTAAAAGGTCCTAGTCTGTGACGTGAAATTTTCTGAGCGGTGGTGACGAGATTCTTATTGTGAAGCTGCTAATGTAGTGATAACTACTAAGATTCTCTTGTAAGTTGGTCGATACGGGTTCCTCTACATTCCTAACCATGGTCCAAATGTGGTGTGATATCCCTGCTGACCGAGTTGCTTATTCTGGTTGGGTATTGCAGATCGGTGACCTATGTGAGACCACAAGCTGTGATCTGTGCCGCGAGGGCTTTGCCCTTTGCAGTATCCTTGATATAACTCCAATCTTGATGATGTGCGTTAAAGTCCCGATGAGCGTTCGATCACCTGCAATTTTACACGCTTTGTGGAAAAGAGCATGAAACGTCTCTCTTCTGTCAGCTGGTGAGCTGTAAACGTTTAAAATTGAAAACGGATTGCTTAAGTTTAGCGTTCGGGATGAGCTCGATCATGATGTGTTCAATTTTCAAGTCCGGCCTTACGTCATGATACAAATAGGCGAGATGCTTTGAGATGACGTTGGCTACACCCCTCTTGCCCCCTTGAAACACGCTTCAGCACGATAGTGACGAAGAACGATGACATCGGTGAGCGTTTCTTGGAGGAGGATTACTGATGGCCTTTCGGTAGCAGAGCGAAGAAAGTGTTGCAATGCTGCCTTCCGTTTGCGGAAGCTGACGCAATTCCATTGCCAGATGACTAGGTTGCTTGCGTTGCATTTTACCGACTTGAAAGGAGTGTACCAAGCAGTGCGTGCTGCCTGTCTGATTCTAAAATTTGAAGCCTCGCGGTGTGCTCGGTCAGTTGGAGCTTGATAGGGGTAATTTCAGGAAATGTATTTTCTTCTCAGGCATCAGGCATTTTTTCTCTAACTTATTTCATTTACACTTTTTCTCACTATTTATTCTCTTCTTTTTACGCACAAACCTGTTGTACACATGCTGCATTGCTCTTCGGCGTATGTGTTTGTGGTTGTGTCGCCCATTTACGGTGCTGTGCTTGGTTTTTTAAAGGAGCTGACGTAATTTTTCTGTAGGGAGGATTTCAGATGGGTTTCATGAAGTCTCGGCTTATAGTGCCTATATGTTTACAGGTACAATCAATTAGCCGAGGGAAAGCATAGGGGACATTATTTCTCTACTTGAACTGTAGTGTTTTGTAATGATGACCTAAAGTGAAACGAAACCAATCAGCTGTGCGAAAATAATGTTCATCTTAATGTACAATGCTCTGCCGATTGAGCTACGATGGAAAGTGCTTCCCGTGCACTTCGTTGGGAGTGTGCCACGGTGGTCGAGTGGTTACAGTGCTCGACTGTTGACTAGCATTATTACTGAGTTGGAATTACTCGGCAATCTTTCCACATTTTCTTGACATCGGAATGAAATGAAAACGACATTTAGTGTGGTATAATAGAAATGAAATTAATTGCCTTCTCCACAGAATGGAATGAAGTGTCCTTTGTATAGAATGAAATGGGAATGCAATTAGGTCTTTTTCTGTGAATAGAGCACATTTTCATCAACGTCCTGTTTCTAACTTCAAACATTAGTAAGTCAGAGCTATAGATTTAACAATGAAACTGCATTTTAAAATGGTTTTGCTAATTACAAGTGCGGTACATTTCTAAGTAATGTGTCTACTACAATTCTATTCTTATGTAGACTGTGTTGCTCCAACCCCGCCGCGGTGGTCTAGTGGCTAAGGTACTCGGCTGCTGACCAGCAGGGCGCGGGTTCAAATCCCGCTGCGGCGGCTGCATTTCCGAAGGAGGCGGAAATGTTGTAGCCCCGTGTGCTCAGATTTGGGTGCACGTTAAAGAACCCCAGGTGGTCAAAATTTCCAGAGCCCTCCACTACGGCGTTTCTTCATAATCATATCGTGGCTTTGGGACGTTAAACCCCACAAATCAATCAATGTGTTGCTCCAAAGTTTGTCTCAGTTCCTTGTGTAACTGTGGCTATATGCCGTTGGTATCCGTCTGCTGAACTATGGTGTCGACATAGTCCCCCCCCTTTTCTTATGCCTTGCGAATTGTGTTCTTTCGAAAGCGTCCCAGTGACAGTATGTCTAAGGCGCTGTAACTCTTTCAGAAACTGTCTATGAAGAACTGCCCTGTATATGTTTGAAATTCCTACAACGTTACTTGCAGACCTCATTCTATTGGAACAATAATAATGAAATAATTGTCAATTTATGTGCATTATAGTTACCCATTCAATGTAAACAGTAAATAAATATCCGTATACTTTTCTTGGCATAACTGTATGACAGTTCTCAGTAATACTGTTTTCTAACAAAGAAAACGAGGCCTTAAGTTCACTTTTATTTCCTCATTTATCCTGAAGTCATTCATGCTTGCTTTTCGCATAAAGAGGATAAAATCTCAGGCTAGGAATATAGTGCGAATTCATTTTGGTCATTTGAATTTTCAGAAAACAAATTCTGATTTTCGCATTGTTTGCAGGAAGCGCATGTCATAGGACTCGTCGAACGTGGTAGTGCCTTCAGAAAATGATCGTATGTATTAGTACACTGCAAAATGAAGTTAAATGAAGACATGTTTTCCTATTCAGGAAGTTCAATTCATCGAAAGTACTTTTCTCAAATTTTACTTGATGCAAATAACAAAAAGGAGTGCTGTACACAACTCTGTACATAGCGTCTCAAAGGGTTAATGCTGTCTCCCCATCCTTCGCACTTCGTTAGTGCTACTGTTGCTGTCGGCGACTTTTTCAACATGCCACTCAACATGCCATTCCGGCGCATGTTGGAAAAAGCGCTTCACTACAGGAACTTCGAGTTAGGTTGCACATCAATAAAAAATTACGGCATATTCACGGGGTGAATGATGATGAATGGGCGAAGCTCCGGAGGGATTCATCGGTAAACTGTGAATCTTCCGTGTAATTCGCCCAGTCGATCATCATGTAAAGACGTGAGAAACGCTGTGTGTGTATATACACAAATCAACTTTTATTTGTTCTTAGACGATGGATGGCTTGCGATGTCCCTTCATTATGACGGCTTTATGGTCTGTGAAATGAAGGGAGAGCGGTTCCTGTATGGGTTGCAGTGGGCAATTTGCAAATACTAGGTCTATGCATGTTCCTCGGATCGTGGTAGGTTTCATATGGTCAAACGATATACGTCTGAGTGCATATCTAGAAGCCATATGTTGGATAAGCCAATTATTGTCTATGATAGCCACGTTAAAGTCTCCAAGTAGTACAAATGGTCCATTCTTGTATTTGTTCTCATAATTTCGTAACGCAGTGTCTATGAATGTCTTGATGTTCCCGGTCGACAGGTTGGGTGCGAGGTACATGGTCATGAGGACGATTCCAGAGTCAAAGAGTTTGATGGCTGCATATTCTCCGTTTTGGCTTTGACTCGTGAGTGGTAGTCTGAGATCTTCAGCCGTTTCCGTTTGCCTCACGTAGATGGCGACACCACCTGCAGGACGTTCTGATTCATCGGTACACACGACGGGAACGTATCCTTTGATGAACAATCTCGTCACGTTCCACGTCTCGGTAAAGCACAGCACGTCGACTGCGGTCAGTATGGGGTCCCTTTCTATGTCAAGTGCGTGGGCATTGAGAGAGCGAACGTTGAGGAGGGCAATGGTAAACTCGTTGGAAGAGTCAACGTCTTCTCGCAGAGATCGTTGATACTGCTGCGTCACGGTCGGTAATCGATGTCGGCCTAGACGTTGAAACTCGTTCAGCATCGCCGTGTCCTCGTTCTTGTCTTTATGGTAGAACCGCTGGTCTCCTTTTGCATTGGTGAGGTAGAGGTTATTTACGTTGGTGCAGCGGCTGAGCGCGACGTACACCAACTTCTGGGGGTGCGTTTTATTATATTCATAGACAATTGACGAGTACGTTCCCCCTTGGGACTTGTGGACCGTAATGGCACTGGCCTGAACGAGGGGGAACTGCCTTCTCTTGCAGGCAACGCCAGTCTTGCGATCCAAGGTTAGGGTGGTAACACGAGGTTCGATGGGGACCCAGAAGGCGTCGATGACGTGACCACTCCGCTTGGCCTCGTTCACCATTCGCTTGGACCGAAGACGAGTAAGCTTACCCGTGGTTGTGGCGTCGTCAAAGTGTAACCAGAGGCGTTTCGGCAAGTCGCCGTCGTTTACCGCTCTCTCGCACACCTTGAGAATGCCAACGGCCCCATTGACGAGACCGTCTATGACGTCAATGTTGGTGGTAATCATGTACGGTTTGCCGAGGACGATGAGAATTTCGCGAGGGAGGTTTGCAAACTCGGTGTGTGACATTTTCTCAACTTTTGCGATTGCCTTGTTTAGAGCGTCTTGGTTGGCGCACCCCAGGTAGGTATCTTCGGCTTGCAGTGAAACGACTTCTCCTCCTCCTCGCTGTGCAATGAAAGTATTGAATTTGTTGACCTCTTCGTTGGAGTAGAAGAGTCGTATCGCCGAGGACGCACGAACCAAGACTTCTTCTGTGGTGACGAAGCAGCTCTCGAGTAGTCGGACCTCATCGTCCTGAAGTGCTCTTCCGTCTCCGATCTTTGTGAGCAGAGCCGAGAAGGAGGCATCGGATTGTCTGACGACTTGGACGAGCGGAAAGTAATCGAGGTAGTGCCATTTGATTGTGGCCCCGAAGAGCCCACCCGCTTCTCTGCACCTCTTGTACACCTCGTTTGCGCGGACGGGTGGTAACTGGCGCAAATCACCGCACATGATGACGTCGAGGCCTCCGAAGGGTTCGTCTAGCTTTTGGGTGATTTGCTTGAGGCGACAATCGATGGCATTGAGGTTATCAGACGACAGCATGCTAACCTCGTCAACGATGATGCACTTGACGTAACGGAAAGCAACTCGAAAGGTATTGAGTTCGCTGTCGCCCAATCCGAGGTCCTTCTTGTTGCGAGTGAGCTTGAAGGCAGAGTGCACGGTGGTTCCGCCTACAGCCACGGCCGCCTTTCCCGTGCTCGCGCAAATGACGAATGCATTGTATGGACCTGCATTATCGTTATAGCGGTTGTAAACGTCCATGACGAGCTTTAGGACAAACGTTTTACCGCATCCCGCAGGTCCTGTCAAGAAGACGCGCAACGGAAGTGCTCCGAGTGTCGTTTGCCTGTGGATGATTTCTCGGAGCAACTCGTACTGCTCCGCATTCGTCATGCGCATGAGTCTGGTATATTCCTCTCTATCCATGACGTCTTGCCTTTTGCGCACGGCAGCACAGGGACTGGTGTCTTTGACGGCACGCATCAGGTCTTCGTTGGGCAAGAGGTCGGCGTCTTCGTCGGCGGGAACGGCGGCAACGACCGCGGCGTCAACGGCGGCCGCATCTTCTTCTCGTTGCTGCTGTATCCTGTGCTCTTCAATCAACTGAGCCACGATGTCGTCGTCGTTGCCGATGTTGTATTGGCGATGTTTGGTAGCAATCAGGTCCTTGTTGGCCTCGAACGTCTCGAGGTATTTGTTATGATCGAGAACGTCGACAGCCTCGTTCCTGAACGGTACGTAAAGGAGGACCTGCTCTCTCATGTAATCCTCCGGTTGATCTGCGGCACTGTAATGGCGGTAGCGGATGATGATGGGGTGCTCGCGAAGACCGTATCCGCGTTTGTACTTGCTTGCAAAGTCGGCAAGGCAAACGTCTTCCATTTCGGGCGGCCTGCCCTCGTACCTCTGGACGATGTTGAGCTTCCAGACGTCGGTGGACGAGGCGCCAACGTTTGCCAATTCCTCGTTGGTCTTGCGTACGCGCACTCGTTCCTCTGGGTAGCACGTGGGTATGTAGACGACCTCACGGCTCTTTTCCGACATTTCCTGACCCAAGAGGAACCAGGCCGCCTCTTGCGCCGACATTTCGACCCCTTTGAGCATGGTCACTCCCAGAGAGCGTACGATGGCAGAGTATTCCATTTCTGGCTTTTCTTCTAGAATTTGCATTACGGCCTTGTGTAGGTTGGACATGCCGCGATCCGCCTTGTTGACGTAATCGACGACATACGTTGCACAGGCGTAGTGGTCTAGGATCACCTGAAGATCCATGTTGGAATCTAGGACCTTGGCGATCCAGGGGTTGAAGGGATTGACCATTTTTTGCGCCGGGGTGCGACGATGTAGAACGCAGGGACGCGTAAATCCGGCTCTCAAAATGTCCATGTATTCTGCGTCGGACCGAACGTCGAAGGTGGCGAGAAAGTCTTCCAACGAGACGAACGATCCCCTCTCCAAAGCGTCGTGCATCTTTTCGTATCGTTGCTTGAGTTTCTGACGATGTGCCTTCTCGGCCTCGTCCTCGGTCGGAGGAAAGGGGACTACAATCGTAGTGTCATTACTGGGCATGAACGGTGCTCCGAAACGGCACTTGGTGCGTCCCCGCTTATAGCAAGTGTGGGTATGAGCGTGCAGCTGGGTCCTGGGTCTCTTTAGAAGGTCTGTGTCGAGCGTGAGCAACGATTCGACCATTTCCAGCGTGCGCGGCATGTTGCCAGACACTTCCTCTTGCGGGGCGTTATCGAGCCACAGAATGGTGTGAATGTGTGCGCTACCACGCTGTTGGAATTCGACCCGCTTGAAGAAGTCTACCACAACATAGGGCTTGAACGGGGAGCATCTCTTATCTTTGAGTATGTTGAGAATCACATTGAAGATTCGATGGGTGTAAATTGCACACGCAACTGGGTCGTTATTGACCAGTTCGACGCGTTGCATGGAATTCAATTCTTCCAAGGCTCGTGCCACCCCTTCGGGACCCACTCGCAAGCGCTCCAACGTTTCGATGAGTCTGTCCCAGTGCAGTTCCGCGGCAGAGAGCGTGAGAAATGCGTGAGGCTTACCCAACTGGCGAATCATGGCGAAGAGTTCCTTTCTTCGATCTTGCCAGTATTGTACGGTGTTTGGTATGCCTCTCATGAAGCCGAGATCTCGGTTGAGGACTTCATCCATGAAATGTGCATTCTCAAGTTGCTGCCGCGTAATCGCACTGGTGATTGCGTTGGTCCTGAACGTCATGGTCTTGCTGGCAACGTTGTGACGCATGACCTTCATGGCCATGTAGAAGACGTGATCGGGGCACACTCCGCGACGATCGGTACGACGAATCTCGCTACTCGCCTTTGTGAAGGGGGTCGGTCTGGGTCCGGTGATTCTACGAGGTATACCGAGGTATATTTGAGGAAACGACAACTCTTCGGCATACTCGTCAAAGAGCAGAGAGATGGGAGTCTGCCCTTCACCGGGTGCCACGTGGAGACTGTGCGTACCTTCGATTAGACCTATTTCATCAGCTGCAGAATGCGCCGCCTTTCCCGCCACAGATTCCGCCGCAACGTCGCCGCCGCTGTTGACGCAGTTAGTGATGACGCAGGCTCCGTCGTCAAAGATCATGGTATGCGCCATTGCGTTGAGTGCAATCGCCGCCTGCATAGGTTCTTCCAGGTCGGTAACCTCCGGCGCCGGCTCGATCTCGTCGTCGTCCACGTCACCGTCGTCTTGCACGTTCGCGAGGCGGCTCCAATCAATTTTGATTTTGAGGTACTTGTATAACGGAGAATGCTCGAGGTGTTTGAGCCACTCGTGGATGTTACGTTTCTTAACGAGACCTTTCTTATACGACGGTTTGCACACGAGCCGGCGCTTGAGATGAACGTCGATGGCCACGTCGTCCGGAACGTTCCGAGGTAGGCATTGAACCGTGTTGGGGACGTTTATCGGAACGTTAACCACTTGCCCCTTGATGCCGTACTGTCCGCTTCCGTGCGTCAACCGCCTTATGCTCATGAACGGTAGACGAGGAGCGATCAGTCGTTCCTCAACGGGGTTCAGAGGCGGCAAGTGATCCGGTTTGGGTGGGTACGTGTAGCCATAAGATACGCTCATTGGAGGCACCTTTCCCGCCACTAGCGAATTCTTGCAGCTCGAGCAAACATTGTAGTCACCGCCACTGCTGCTGCCGCCGTCGTCGGCGGGGAACTCGCGCCGAAGCACGGCAATGGCATTACCCCGAGCCTGGTCGTTCTTGATGGAAGATATCGTGACTAGACTGTTCGAGAACCACAGTCTGTCACACACACCACAGCTATGGCCAAACGAAACGTCCAGGAAGTCGCGCTTGAAACGCGCGTCGGCACCTTCGTGTTCTTTCTTGGCGCGTTTTGCAGAAGCCTCTCGAACTCTCGCTTCGGGGTTCGCCTGTCGATACGCACGCTTTCTCGCCGCTTCCCGTTGTGTGGCGTTCGGCAGGTCCTGTTCACGCCGCAGCCGTGCCGCTGCGGCCTCTTTTTCACGTACGGCAGGATCTTGGCGGCGGCGTCGCGCCGCTGCAGCCTCTCTTTCACGTACGGCAGGATCTTGGTGGCGGCGTCGCGCCGCTGCAGCCTCTTTTTCACGTACGGCAGGATCTTGGCGGCGGCGTCGCGCAGCTTCACGGAGCGCTTCTGCCTCGCGCGCTCGCACATCGGGATTCTGTCTGCGAGCGCGCGCTGCTGCCGCCTTGCGCTCTCTCCGCTGTGCAGCCTTATCCATCCGGCGACTCCGAGCGCGCGCCAACAGCGAACGGATTTTATTACAACGCTCCCCCTAGCGTACGTCGCCGCACTAAATCGAACGATTGCCTTCAACCAATGACACGCGCCATATGTGACATCATTCCTATTTTATAAGATCTCGCGTCTTTCATCAACTACAAGTACCGCTTTCTAGTTTATAACATCTTGCATCTTTTCATCATCAAGCTACAAGTACCACCATCTAGTAAACACTACAAGAACTAAACGAGAGGTGGCTACATACAGGAGACGGTACCGCCATCTATTGAACACTTGCAAGAAACTAAACTAGAGGTAGCCTACCATAACAGGGGACGGTACCGCCATCTAGTGAACACTGGATGGATGGATGCTATGAGCGTCCCCTTTATAACGGGGTGGTGACAAGTATGCCACCAGGCTCGACAAAAAAAAAACCTTTTTTCTTTTTTTTTTATGTTGGCCTAATGCCTCTACTATTCGATAATTCTATCTTAATGGAAAAAAGGTAAATTTTCAGCTTAAGTTCTCTGCCACTTACGGCACACTGTCCATATTTTATTTTTCCAATATTTATTTTTGTCCTTTCTCTCTAATTTTCTGCCACCATACTCTAACCGTCTCTTACTTATTTCAATCGCGGTGTGTTCAGCTTTCCATTGTTGTCCCTAAACCCAAGGCTTCCTGTAGGCTCGTGCCCAAACGTACATACACCTGGGTGGATATCTCCACATTCAATCAGAACATGCTCCGCCGTTTCTTATCTTTCCCGCAGCATGTGCATTGTTCTTCTTCTTTACTGAATCTTGCTTTATAACTACGCGTTCTAAGGCAAGCCGATCTCGCTTCAAACAGTAAAGCGCTTCCCCTTCAATTATCGTAAAATGCCTCCCTCCTTATTTCATTTTTGCCCTTTCGGTAGTTACTCAAAGCCGGTTTTTTCTCCATAGCTGCCATCCAGTAAATCCTCTCCGCCTCCCTGACTTTTCCCTTAACGCTCTTTGTTTGACATATGGCTCACAATACCAGCCGTATATTTACTATGAGTCTTCTAGTTCTTTTTCTCCACTGTGTGTCCACGCTCTTCCTATACAAATAACGGAACACCTTCTCTGCCCATCTACTCTCCTCATTTTCTTAGCCTTTCTTCGAACCTTATTTTGCTCTGCGCTTCCCTCGCCTCAAAACCTGCCCACCCATATCGCCCTTTACAGCCTCGTTTGTCGTCTTCCCGTGAGCACCCAACGCGAGGCGTCCCACAGTCCCTTTGATTTTACATCCATTCCCGATTGCACCTCTGCCCTCATGCACACCACTGAGTTCCCAAAGTAAGCCTGGAACCATTACAAACCTTCAACCCTTCCACAGACCTCGAAGCACTCATACCCATTGTATCCCCACAACGCTCTGTGCCTCATTACTGCCAGCATTCCTCTTTCCTTTTGCTGCCGAGGCTTTTTCCTGTACCTCCATGTATCTATCACTCTCATTTACCCATACTCCAAGGTACTTGTATTCACTTACCCTCGGTATTTTCTTGGCCTTGTATGGACAACCGTCTGATCCATGGATCATTGAATACCATCAATCCACACTTCGTTACACTGAATCCTAGTCCAGACTTCACCTTCCCTTCCGCATATATTCGCCAGCTGCTGTATATCATCTCGACTGTCCGCAAATAAGACGATATCGTCCGCATAAAATAAACCTGGAAGCTTCTGCTCAATCATCATGCCGCCCTGTTTGTGTGACAGATTAAAACCAATGTTGCTACCTTCTAGCCTTTTTCCATACTCACCATGTACAGCATGATAACAGTGGGGACAAAGGACATCCCTGTCTCAGACCCCTGCTACCTCACGTTCTCTTTGCTACGCATTCCATCCCACTCTATGCAAACTGTATTTTCTCGTATATCTCCTCCCTCAAAGCTGTATACAGTCGTCGCCTATGCCATTCCTTTCAATATATCCCACAAAATTTTCCTGATTCACGTTGTCGTATGCCCCAGTGATGTCTAGAAAAGCCACGTACGTACAAGGCCATTCTCTATTTTAGATATTTCTATACACTGAGTGGAACAAACAGGTTATCGTCTAAACCTCCTGTCGACTCGAAATCCGTTCTGAAGTCTCCCAAAATATCGTTATGTTCGCCCCATGTTTCTATTTTCATTTTTACTGCTCTTTGCATCGCCAACCTGTATAGTACCGATGTAATGGTTAGTGGGTCTATACAAGCGAATCTTGTCCTTTTCTCCCTTGCCTTTATAGATTAAGTTCATTCTACATTGTCGCCAACTGTCCGGTATTTGTCCGTCCTTTAAGGCTTTTTTCTACTGCTTTTAACAATGCTTCTTTATTGTTATGTCCTAGTTCGTTAATGAGGCTAACGGGAATCCCATCTAAACCCGCGGCAGTGCGCTTTGGAATTTTTCCTTCGGGCCTTTTTCCAGTTGAAATTATCAAGTACTAGCTCTTCCTCTGTTGCTTTCTCCGCCACACTTTTACTCACCGGGAGATCCCCTGGACGCTCTTTTGAAACGAATCGGCTGTAACCTTTTGGATGTAACCTAGCGCTTCGTACCCTTCAATTGATTTCCTCCTTCATCTAGAATATGTGTTGCGTTGTGACAAACTTCCACCTAGCGCCTTTATGTTGCTCCAAAATCCTAGCGCGGCCTCCTTTTTTTTTGTGTATCTCTGTCTCCGCGGTTCCTTTCACCTCCTTTCACCCTTT
>JABSTR010001409.1:0-34776 GCA_013339765.2 Haemaphysalis longicornis | reverse complement strand
TTCCTCCCGTAAACTGATTTTGTTCTAATGCGCAAATAATCGCACTGCGGATATTGGCATCAACCCATCTATACTTTTCCTATGATGATCAAACAAAAAAATTTTCTTGTTCTTCACTGCCTTCTTACATGTTCAGCGTAGACCTCGGCGAGTTATCGTCAATAATGGAAGCAATAGGGAATAAAATGAGCACACAGGAACAATAATGACCGAACGGTGCACGATTAGCAACTGAAGTTGCTTAAAAAATACAGGAATACATACGCACATAATCCGACCTCAAATTTACAGGATAAACAAGAGGCAGTCATGTTTGCTGCGCACATGAATCGAGTAAGAATTTAAAACTAAAAATACCTAACTTAGAAATTGTATACAGTCTTAAATTATGTTAATTGAATGGCTGATTTTTATTCCCTGTTTGAAATTTCTACCGAGGACACCTCTTTTTAATATGATCGTTACAGGGAGTAGGGTGTAGCTGGCGCGTAAACGGGCAGGGTCCAACACTTGAATAAGGGTTACGCTAAAGCAATATGTAAAAATTTGACGCATCAGCGCTCACCATCGGGGTGATGCTGCTTCGCAGGACATAGTATAACTCAGCGGACATGGCTGTGACCTAACCAAGATAACGCAAATGACGTTTTGCTGATGGCACCATCTGAATGCATTGGGCAATGAACACGTTAAAAACAGTTGAAGCTTGCACAAACATACAGATATCCCCCAACCGTTCGCCTCGAACGCCGAACTCTACTGCCACCCCAAGAAATTCTGGCTGAGTAGGAAGCCAGCACCTGCCAGCGCCTCCAAATTTTCACATCCCTACACGGCACCACACCTCATCCTTCTCCGCCACGTGTAAATTCGGCCCCGAACCTTGCACACTAGAGGACCTGGGAGTTTCCCGCCACATGACCACGCAACCTTGCGCCGCATGACCTGGGAGTGCTCCCAAACTCCTTTCGTTTTCCCACACACTCTTGCCCAGTCATTAGCAGTGGAAGGGCAAGCTAGCCAGCCCGGACCCCGAGAATCAGCTTAAGCATGCCAAAAAGCCCGCCTGCCAGCGACTGCCCAATGTTGCATCCGGGAAGGCGTACCCGAGCCGAGCTCCGTCGCCTCCGTCATGCGTGTGGTAGCGTGGTGAAGCGAGCGGCCAGCCAATGCTGCTTCCTCGAAGAAAACCAGAAGCCGAAGGCAAACTTAACTTGTTTACTTAATGGGGGAAGACGTGTCGAAGCCAGACAAGAGCAATGCCCCTGATGGGCGAGGCTACAGTACAGGACTCCAGCAGAGTGACAGCATTGATTCACTGCTCCAACAGGAATGAACTACAGCGCTTGGGAGGGTCTTATTTATACCCAAAGCGCTAACGGTCAAACAGGCGTTCCCTCTAGATTGTGCACATTACACGAACGGTACAGACACACACAACAGTCTTTCCAGAGTTCGTGAGCGGTCGGTAGTAGCGGCCGGTGCACGCTGAGTCCGAGAGAGGGGAGAGAGGAGGCCTCCGCAAAGGCTTCCACGTCCTTCGGACAAGTCTCTGCGTGTTGCGTCGGCGCCACCCAAGTTTGCCCACGACACGTTTGAATCACGCCGGGTAGCGAGGCGCCAGTGATCCGACTCTTCCAGGCGTGTAGCGGCGTGTGTGGACCCGTCGGCTGCAAGCGTGAGTCACCGCTTGAAAGGCCTGCTTGAAAGGCGCACGTAGTGGAGGCTTCGCCACACAGCCGAGGAGTGCGGCACAAAGCCCGAAGCAAAGTGGCCGGCTGATTCGTAACACGAAAGACTTCTGGACAAAAAGCTAAAAAGCCCCCCCCCCCAATCGCCCCATACTCACGCGTCAAAATGAACTAATTGTTAGTTTTGATCATGCTTACTCCCCCTCCACGTGTGATACGCAATAGCAAATTTTAAATGCAGAGCATTTCTTTACTCACGATGTCACCCGTTCTAGGCGTCCGTAGTAGTCCGCATCGCTCGCAGGTGCGCCCTCTCGGCGCGATCGTGGCGTGATAAAGGCGGGTGTCGGCGAGGCTGGAACGCACTCATCGCCATCGCGCTCTCTCGTCAGCAGTTGCCACAAGTGCAACAACATTAACGTAACGCAAACTACTTAACGTCGTGCGCCCCCGGAAATGCTCTCTGCATTTGATCGTGCCCCTCTCGAGGAAGATGCAAGGTATATATAACTGGTAGCGAAACTTCCATAGAAGCCCATACGTTCAGAAAATGGCGGCTCTTGAGCTGCTCATGGGCTTAGCGCCATCTGTGTGAGGAGGGAACACTTCCGGCGGAACAAAAAATAAACGGGATGTGACGCAAGATCCGGTAAAAAAGTGACGTCATTTTGGTGGCACTAGCGCGAAAATTTGACTTCAAATAGCTTTAGCAGGTCACTGATCGCTGAGAGCTCATGTCATCGCCATCCGACGCAAGTTAGCGAGCACATGGCAAGTGTGCTTCAGAACAGCGCAGCTTATAAGTCGTACAGACTTACTAGAGAAACGTACTTAAGTATACTGTCGTATGATTTGCATCGGTGTTGCGGAAAACATCTTGCATTTTCTCTGGAACTTTATTCTGTATTTGTCTTCCGCTGCTGTATAAAAGGAAGCCGTTGTTTACCTTGATTGCAGTGGGTGGCAAACCGGGAACCGGGCACGTATCCACATTCCCTTCACCCGAAATTTGTTTCTGCCATGGCATACAGAGCCCAAAATGGCACCCGACCACACTTGTCCACGGCCCGGCTTCCTTTTCATATCAAAAACGTGTCGCCCCCTCTCCAAGATGCAAATTTCTGCCTACGCCACGGCTTGGTTGTTTAATTGCGTTGCACATACGCGTGCGTGCCTTAAGCCTTGCCTTAAGCAGAGATTAAGGGTTATATAATGCTTTTGCGGTTTGTGTGCTTCAGTTCTAAGAAAAGAAATAACGCATAGACGTGCCATAATCATGACATTTCAATTTTATTCCAGGATAAACATAAAACAACTTTATTACACTGTACAAAATCAGCACGTATGAGAATAAGTACAAAATGTTCGTGGGTGACTTTACCCGTAATACATAGCAATTATGAGCAATGAAAGTCTCAACAGCACGGACTACTTCGAAACAAGAGAAAATAACCAGTGCATTGCCTTAACAAACATAAATATGGATTCGCCTGAAGGCGCACATCTAAAAAACAAAAACTGACCCTTTGCTTTTTAGTGCGGCAAATATGTACAATATTAACATTTTTTACCAGCAGGTAGGTATGCATATGAACCTTTGTAGCTAATAACATTCATAATGGGCAACTTTTTCACTGTTAATGTGGTCAGATTTACACGCTTCCCAAAGAAAGCATGCGTGCTTTAAACATCTTGTCATTTATTATACCGCCTTTGTCTCAGGGTCACAGCAAAAGAAGCAACGTTAACGCGCCAGCACAACTTTGCTAATAGGATGTGGAGCATACAGCGCGATCTAAAGTGGATGCAATTTTTTTTGCAATAAGATATGACAAAAATGCTGGTGTACATTGTTCCAGAAGGCAGAAAAGCAAGTCCCGATGAAATAAGTAGACGGGTCGTCACGTTTAGCATATATGTTACCCGTTTTTTTTTTGCCCCATTAATGACATTCGTGCCGTATAAAAACGGAATGCATGAAGCGTGATGAGCGTTATTCTGTGGTTTTGCGCGCGCTCACGAGCGCAAGAAAGAAAAGGATGAGACGCCATGGCGACACTCACCGACAAAGGCATTCAAGAATAAATGCAAAATTCATGATGTCATCCAATTAATGCATACGCGATGGAATTCATCTTTCTGAGACGCTTTAAAAAAATAGCATCTGGTTCGGGCACTTTGTAAACCTTACAACATCGCCGTGACACTCCCACTCCCTGCTGCAAACGATCGAGTGTGGGCCCTAGAAGAGCACAATACTACATAGAAAATTATACATACGCAGAGAGTTGCCAATCAAGTACGACTCACTAGCAGCTCCGGAGTAAGGGACACCATCACCCGCCTCATTTCGCATCTCGTGACAGTGCAAGACCGTCATGATACCCCGCATGACGTACGCTCCCACATCGAAGTCAACCGATCAATCATCACAAAGACCCATTCACCCGGCTCGCGAACACGGTCGGCGCGCACTTCAAGCTGAATAATTATCAAAAACGTGGGACCGCCAGTCAACTGCTTTCTGGTTAATAGTGCTGGCCCACGCCTGGACTTCTTCACAGCTGCAGCCTTGACTGCAATTTGCATTCTTAACGGCCAGGAGATAGGTACAGCCTCAATCATATTCGGAGTGGATGCAATGGTAAAAGAAGAAGCAATCACTCTTGCCATCTCCACAAACTCCGAAGCCCGCATCCTCACGAATTCGCTGGAGGCCTGTCGAAACTACATGCATTGTGGCGTTTGCCAACAGGCTTTTCAAATCATGAGCTTCGAAGGTTCCTACAATCAGCGACTCGCCGCAGCGAATATCGCAGCATAAGAATCACTTCCTCCTGTCGACCCTTTAGTTACGGCGACAACCTCTTCCAGACCCCCTCCCCCCGCGGCATCAACTATACTCGGTTACAACTCAAGAACGGCACCACCTCATGTAGTGTATCACTCCTCCAAAAGCGCCGGACCCGTGACGTCAGTGCGCGCGCGTTTTGAAAGGGGTTTGCTATGTATGCGTGATATCGTCTGCCTTGTCTCACGCAGTTTGTTTGTCGTCACTGGAGTCGTTTATAAGCATATTAAGTCCAAACAATCAGGGGAACGGCTCACGCCATGCTCAAAATATTCCCAGTAACGCCCTACTTGCGCCGCGCGGAGAAACATCGGGCTACGGTGATAAGGCACAGCGGCAACTTCCGGTGCCGTTCTTAAGTTGTCACATACCACGACGCCACCCTCTCGGTGTTACAGGGGCTATGGTGCTGGGCGGCTTACACGCTGGGATTAAGCTTTAAAAAAAATAAACTCAATTGCTGAGTCCTTGCGATTGCTGCATAGCTTGACGTTTAACTTGTGCACATTGAATCTCAGCATTTTTTTTTCGCGCAAACCAATGCAGCCTGACTCGAGCGAAGAGATGAAACAAGGCGTCATAAACGTCCTCATTACAAACGGTGAGTGTCTTTTGGACCTCTTCGCGAAGATGCCTACACAGCGTATCCCCTACTCTGCTCGTGGACAGAAGGCTTCCAATGGCCTTTTCGAAGACATTTTCGCAGCCTTCAACAAAAGACACGAAAGGAGGGGAAGGCACTGAGAGACTTCCGAAGTCCGTTTCTGCAGCACCTTTTGCACTCAAATAAAGGAGAACTTGATTGCCCTCGATAAACTCTGCATCTTCGACCCTAAGAATGCATTTCTGGGCTTTTCCGACACACGAATGTGACCTCAAAAATTTTGCCGCTAGCCAACCCGCAATATAAACTACGTTATTTTGCTCTATGTCCGAGGGTTCGTCAGTGCAAGGATCATCTGCCGTCCCAAGCGACGGTATATTTTCCGTACTAAGAGCCGGACACGGCGCCGAAAGGTGAATGGGGAGGGTCGCCAAGATCGATGTCATGTCCTCGGTGCAATTAGAGTTTTCAGACACCTTGAACAGGTTACTGACCAAAAGATGCCTGAAAGCGGCCTGAAACTGACGAGCTGTGGTGTTGACGTTCGCCCCTGATTTAGACCTTATAATCGAGATGGTGTTTTCAAGCGGGTCCTGATTTATCCTCCGAGTCAGTAGATAGGCAAATCCATAATGGACGGTGAGATGGTCACAAAGCATTAAAATAGACCGCATTGTCAAACAAAACCCGCGCACACAAGGCGGCTGCCTGCGGCACCCAACTACTTGCATGTTCTCAAACACCCCAATGCACTCCTTCAGAAATTTTCTATGGACAGAGCCATTGCACATCGCAGATGCGTAAGGGGTTTTTGCCACTTTTTAGGAATTATTGAGGCAGTCAAACAAGCGGTCTACTCTTTCGACGAACCGTGCAGTATGAATTGCTTCGGCAGGTAGCTGCTGAAAAGTTACCAACGCGTACATCGCAGCTGCGCAGTGGTTGCTAAAAACCTGTGCGGCCAACTTTAGAGACATCTTTGAAGCAAATGTCAGGTTAAAATATCTGTCGCTCAGTCTTGGGATGGAACGAATCTCATGCTCGTGGTCCATTTCGTAAGCCCGTCTGACATATTCGCTCTTCACTAGATGATCTCCTATTTTGAAATCATACTTAAACAGCATGTTTCGCAGGCACTTAAGTAAGTGAGGAGCATCGAAAATGAAAAAGAGCCTCCTTCCATCGATATCCGCATACGGCTCTTCGGTCGACACAAGGCTTGCAAAAAGGGACACGTTCTGACTTCCCTGGTCACAGACAACAGCCACTGGTTCTAAGCCAGCGTCCCCAAGGGACTTGCAACATTGAAAAAGCAGGTCCTTCAAAGCACTCGCAGGTGTTCCTCGATGAGCAAAAAAATAGCCAAGGGGTTGCTTCCAAGGAGTCCGGATACCTTTTGCCATAAAGACAAGAGCCTTGTTGCAAAGATTATTGCCTTGCACACCATCATATTCTTCTAGGCCTTCAAACCTGTCATGTGATGGGTTGTACGAAAGCTCTTTTTTGATGTGCATTTCATCAAAAACAATGCAACAGGCTCTGTCACTCATTGAAAAGGTAGCCGCTCTTCTCTTTACAAGGTTGAAGATTTGCGGGAAGAACGCAACCCTTAAAGGCACCCGGCTGAGCCATAACTGCAAAGATAGCACTGACGGCAGCCTCGGGAGTCGCCTGCAGTACCTATAACCCTTTGGGCTATGGAAGTAGAGCCCTAGGGCAAAGGACTTGTTTTGGCCCGACCAACGGCGACCAAAGCGGCTCACATGGTTCATCCTTAGCTGAGCCTCCACGAGTTCAGCAACAGCTGGAGACACGTGTGAGCGGACGCTCCGGACGACTTCCTGAACTGTTAGGGCTTGACGGTGCCTCTGCAATCTTGCTTGGAGCCTCCGGTTCAAGTCCCGTTGTTTCCGCAGCTTCGCCTTTAGCTCCTTGTTTTTTCTCCGCACGTCGCAGTGACTCGAACAAGGCACTGCGGGAGATGCGGTTTCTTAAGGGGTGCGCTTTGTAGATGTTGAATGTATATTTATGATACTGACCACCCTTCGTGACATTGTTCTGAGCTTCAGAAATAAACATCAATATATTTTAAAGAAGCCATGCAAATGCAAAGCATTCTGATTGCGCATATTTCATTGTGAACAATTTCTCTATGGAAAAAGGATCATTCAGCCACAATACAGTGCGTGTTCTATTACCTTACATATTAGAGAAAGAATACTTCTAGAACATAATGGTTATACTTTGCCTATTCGGAAATAAGAATGTCAATGCAGAGTACACATGCAGGTGACTTACGTGGCAATCACTTTGAAAGCATTTAAATGACTGCGTCAGAAACCAAGTCGTGAAGAATTTCGCCTTCAGAGATGCATTATAGACGATTACGAGACCGATTGTGTTTAACTTTTTCAAAAATGGTGGAGCAGGTACTTTTTCGGATAGTTATTGGTGCAACAATACGGCATATGTTGTATACTGTACTCTTGCTGCCTTTCATATCGCTGACTCGCATAGAGGGAACGTCTCAGCGTATTTTAGGGATCGCTCTACATCTCTTATTGTACGAGACTGCATTCAGCGGATTGAGGTTAAATAAAATAAATGTTCGCAGATACAGAAAACTTAACGCATTAAAATATAGGCTTAGGCTTAATTGAAGGGTCACTCTTCATGGCGCTCACGTCGATATACGCACGAAGAATCACAGAAATTGCTTTTCTGTTTTTCTGCCTTTGCTGTTACATAAATCTTTGCAAGTAGTTATTTTTCTGAAAGACTAACTTTTTTTATCATTAACATCTGCCTGGGCAGCAAGTTATATTTTAGTCGCGAAATTTTAATACCTCACGACGATAATAATTCAGGGACCTCTAGACCGATAGCCAACCGCAGGACACCGAATAAACAGGTGTCTTATATTCTAATTATGATGCAATCATTTTGAGAACGTACTTTTGTAATATAAATTGATGAGAGTTTTTACGTGATTAGAACGTACTTTTGTACTGGTGAGAAAATGTTTCCTGTAGTTATGCCTTTCATCCTTTTGTGAAACAAGATAGCCCGTTGACGTTCGAAATGGCGTGCACTATGTAATTACGCTCACATTGGCTTGAAATTTTAGCAGCTACACCAGGGACAGAGTTGACTCTTTGAGTTTGTGCAGCCGACGGAGCTTGTGGAGCCGCATCAGCTCTGGCCTATTCCGAAGGAACAGCTTCGTCCATGGGCGAGTTAGGGAGATAACATGGTGTAGTCTAGCACGTCAAACGAGGAACAAAAGAAAAACGAAGAAGTGACGAGAGCGGCGCAGAGAGTGCACCGGCCAGGAGATACCTGGGACTTCCTGGAGAGGAGCTACGCCTCCATGTGATGGACGGGCGTATGTGTGGTCACAGTGATCCCTCATTGCGCTGCACCCTGCAGTTTTTTTAGTTTGAACTTATTGTTTGAGAACAGTGAGTGTTTTCGCTGTATTTACGTTGCTTAATTAAGCTTCGAGAGGCAAGGTTACCTTCTACTCCAGAGAATTCTGCCGTGGAGGCGCTACCTTCATGTAGTCGGGTGCATGTCGGCTCGAGAAGCCACGGAGCCTGTGTAGCCGCGTTACCTCTGGCCTCTTGTGGAGGAACGGCGTTATCCACGGGCGAGTTGTCCCGGTGTTCTCCGAATTAGGGAGATACATATGGTGCAGTATAGCCCGTCGAACAAGGAACACAAGAAAAATAAATGAAGAAGTGACGAGAGCGGCGCAGAGAGTACATCGAGCCAGGAGATACCTGGGACTTCTTGGGGAGGGGCTAAGCTTCCATGTGAGGGACGTGCGTAGTGTTGTGTGCGCAGTGATCCCTCATTGCGCTGCATCCTGCAGTTCCTTTATTGGCGTGGGGGTGGGGAGGAGGGCCGTTTATTGTAGGGCAGCAGTAGTGTTTTCGCTCTGTATATGTTCCCTTAATTTCAAAAAGCAAAGTTACCTTCTACACTGGATACTGTGCGCACGGTCTCACCCGGCAGTTGGCAGCCCATGGACGAGGCATTACATGGGACGTACGAGCTCACGCGGCCTGGCAAACCCGACTCTGCAGACACAATGCGAAAGATTTCTTTTACGCCACGTGAATCTATGTGAAACACTGAAACGAAACTCACCTTCAGTTTTCGAAGGCTGGACATGATTATGGCCACGGTCACCGCACGTGTCGTCATGGGAATTAGATCAAAAAAAAAGATGTGGTATGTATGCACGTATTGTATCTTTTCTTAGGAATGAATTCTTAAGATTCTGTTCTGGCTGTTGTTTTCATGATTATATCGGTGTATCCACGTTGCTATATTAAATATAAACAGAATATTTTTCGTAGGAATAAATGTTCACGCATGCCAATTCTAGCGATAAAGACGGCTGAGCGATCTACTCACCGATAACCGGAAATATGGTAGGCACTGCATCTTGATGCAGAAAACCGGGCCGCAGGAATGCGGATTCACAAAAGTGAAGCGAGCACATCACTCTTAACCGCAGCTGTCCCGGCGTCTTAACGAGTAGACACGGGTTTCTGCAAAAGTTCACCCAGGATTCACGCCAGCAATTTTGTGGTTGCATTGGTTAGGCAAGTGTCGCAACAGATAAGCAAAAAGAGAAAAAAAAGGATCAATGCAAAAGAATGCGACGTCAGTGAGTAAACACACATAGAGGGAAAGATGGGGCAGCAGCTCAGCACAGAGCAGCACAACACAATACTGCGATGGAAAGATTGCTTGCGCATGCAAGCGCGGGGAGCAACGATCACTACAAGCGCTGTAATGCTATAGAGAAGGCACTGAGATAGACAATTAAAGCAAGTCGTTTCAACCCGAGTGGCGCACAATACTTGTGCTATTGGAATACGCTGAAAAGTCCTAGAGTATTTGACACCACTTGCTCAGACCCAAACCTGAGGGGAAATAATGCTTTGGACCCTTTCTTTTTTCAAAGCACAACGACGTCCCCTTACACAATCCCCCGCGTACGTATTAGCAGTACTATAGGTTTGTCCTTACCTTGTGGAAAGAAGAGGGAAACGGTGCAGTGAAATGCCAGGCATACGGGAGTTGCTGTTGCAACTTTGTACAACACATCATTTTCGTGGGTACCGAGAAAAGGGCTTCGTGCCAACCGTTGTCACAATCGCCCTGCCGGACACCGTGACCGTCGGGCACGGTACTAGAAAACGTGTTCACCAGCGCCACAACGCACGTCGCAACTCCACACACAGCAAAAATCAAGTTCACATCAAATTTATAAGGAAAAACGAATGCCAATGCGCAACACCAAAACACGTGAGGGGCGTTTCCTAGCAGTCGAAATTTACGCGCGCCTTTCCGAACCCTACAAGGAATGTATCACAGAGCAATTGCATGTTGTGACATGCCCCATTCTTCAGAGGGCGCTAGAAAAAAACCGGTTTTAAAGAATGAATAACATTTTTATTATTTCCTTGCACACTATGCCTAAATAAATGTGATTCAGAAATAAAAATGGTTTGTAAAATATAAATATTGCTTTATTGTTGAATAAAACTAGGTTTTTTGTTATTAGTGTTTGTTCCCTCCTCACCTAGTCGCGCTTCAATCGCCACTCCCATAACCCCCCATGTTGATGTCGCTGGCAATAGGTCCTGAACCGCTTTTCGGGCCGAAGCTTCGCTACCATTTATATTTTTTACCTTGCAATGTCTCTATTAGTAAGACAACGTCTGCAGCACACGTGTCAATCATAGATGACCTAGCGTCTCGCTTGCCCATCACACTTACATTACAAAGCATAAATGAACAAGCATGACTCGCAATGTGTTGTGGTTTTGTTTTTTGCTATGAGCACCCTTGGGTGTACCCAGAAGGGTCTGTGTTAGATTCGCTTTCGTTTTTATTGTCAAATAGATCGATCGCCAGCGCATGGTTTGTGACAGGAGCAGTACAGGTAGCTTTTCTTGTTAATGAGAACTGTCCACCACTAGCTTTGCCAAAGTCAATCAGTTCTTTCTGGGCTGTTCGCGTGGCATGACAGAAGTCTTCGCTAATGTTAACATTAGTACCACGCAACTTCGCTTTTTAGGAAAAAAGTGCATCTTTAATTTTGAAATATGCAAAGCGTACAACTGGGCAGCACTTGCCCGTTACAAATGATCCTAGCCTGTGGGCTCGACGTATTGCTTCATATGATACTTGCATGTTGAAACCACTTAAAAAAATTATATAACCTTATTCTCGGTCTCTGACCACGTTTCGGTTGTGGTATCAGTAATTCCGTGGAAAATTAAGTTATCCCTTCGCGAACGGTGTTCGTAGTCGCCCAGTCGCGCGCGCGCAGGGCGGCATTCTCACTACGAATTGCTGAAGAAACCAAGCCCTCTAAGTGTGATTCGTGGGCTAGGTTATCAAAACCGTTGAAGTTTTCTTCAAGATTTCCTAGACGTGATGTTAAATCTGCCACTTTGCCATCCAAGATTTTCTGATTATTTTTAACTCTTCAATAGCTTCCAGAAGGTTATCATGCCGCTCATCGAGGTGCTTCGTTAGCTTCGTACGAGCGGAAGGACTTCGCTATGCTAGCCTTGGGATCAAGTTTTGGGGACCGGGAAAGAGCAATGAGTGCGCAGAATGGTGGCAGTTTGCCAGTCACGCCCATCAGGGCGGAGTAATGGGTAACCTGTGATAATCGGAAGATCCGGGACCGGGGGACCGGGGTTCAGGTCATCGTCACTCTGCATAGCAGCACAGGTGAATGTGCTCGCTAACAAGCCCTCAGCACTGAAACGAAAGAGCAATGAGTGCGCAGAACGGTGGCAGTTTGCCAGTCACGCCCATCAGGGCGGAGTAATGGGTAACCTGTGATAATCGGAAGATCGCATGTTCATTTCGCTACCTTGGAAGCTGTACCTCCAAGCTGTACCTATGACTTATGTTGATGTAAAGCAAAACCGTTGAATGTGTGTGCAGTGGAATACATCCTGTGTTGCGTGTTGACAGTTCAGAGCAAGAAGAGCCATTTCGTAACATGAACGCATTCACAAACAGTAGACATCAAAACATATGGGCATGGGAATAGCATCAAACATACATTATTAGACCGTCTAGAATGAAGACAGTAAGTACTAACCTGGGTGAAAAAAAAACAGCATGGGTTTTGAGCGACCATTGTCGCTCTGCTGCCTTCCCATGCCCACTGAAGGGGTGACGCTCTGACGAAAGCTGATGTAGCCCGCCATTGTTGCTGTCGATATCGCTGTGGCCGTCCTCAGATGCTCCGGTGTCGGATCGGGCAGTCGGTGAGGGGGCCTCGGAAAATCGGCGCTGACACAGCTGAAAGCGTCCAGAAGGCGGCACGTGTTGGTCTGTGGTACTTGGGCAGTGTAAACCACGCACACATTTAGGCACGTTTCGATGACGAGGGCCAACTGGGAGAAAAAACAAAATGGGCTTTGAGCGACAATTGTCGCGGCTGCCTATACATGTGCCCACAGAGCAGGCATCACACCTCTTAGCGCTCAGCAGTTGGCATCACGCATTCCAAAATAGTGGACAACAGCTAAACTAACAATTAAGGCACTAAGGATGCGTTTTGTCAACATGTGCTGGCATATCCAGAAGCAGGCATTCACTAGGTGGCACTTAGAGCACAGCCGCACAGTGTAGCGACGACGGACAGTGTGTCAAACTGAGTTGACTCTGCATAGCAGCACAGGTGAATGTACTTGCTAACAAGCCCTCAGCACTAAAACGAAAGAGCAATGAGTGCGCAGAATGGTGGCAGTTGGCCAGTCACGCCCATCAAGGAGGAGTAATCGGTAATCTGTGATAATCGGAAGATGGCATGTTCATTTCGCTACCTTGGAAGCTGATACCTACAAGCTGTACCTATGACTTACGTTGATGTAAAGCAAAACCGTTTCATGTGCGTGCAGTGGAATACAGCCTGTGTTGCGTGTTGACAGTTTAGCACGCTGCATTCTCTGGTGGTGTAAATGAATCTGAAGCGCTCCACTACAGCATGCCTCATGGTCCAGGTGCCGCTCCAGAACGCGAAACGTCGAAAGTTTTCTTGAAATGAAAGTACAACGGCTAGGGCATCGTGTTGATCAGATGTGTAATAGGCGCGCCCCATTACGAAAATACATGCTCTCTTGCACACCTTAATTCTGCTTGGGCACTTGCTGCAGCGGCTCAGTGACTAAGGTTGTGCTGCTGAGCCAAGGGGCACAACGGCAACTTTACAGATGGTGACAATAGTAAAAAAAACGCACTTGTGTCAAGATGTTCGTGCACGTAACAGATGCCCAAGCGATCAAAATTATTGGAGCCCTTTACTATTGCCGCATAGGTCAGGTTGTGCCTTCAGTGCGTTAGACCCCCCGAAAATATGAACAAATTCTACTCTAGTGGGACTGCTGAACTTGGTCAGGTAAAACAAAGCGTGAAGTAGAAATAGTGTATTAATGGGGCTTTCAAATGTCATTGCGCATGGTAATGTGGGTAATGCCTGTGCTACACGGCAACTTTCATTTGACAAATAAGTTCTCGATACAACTGGGGCCTATGTAGCTACAATTGGGCAGTAGACAATTGGTTGAACGGCCTTCGGGAAGCCTTTGAAACAGCTGTGTAGCTGTCGTGATTCAAAGACTATCCTCGCAACTACGCCGAAGGAAATCAAGGAAGACGGGGAAGAGGAAGGGAGATCGAGGCAGGCGCGGAGGAAGACACCGGAATCCCGAAGAGCGTAGCCTGGGGTGACCTCGACCCGAGACACCGACGTCGCCACTCAAGCCTCGGCGGGAGCGGGCCGACGACGCATCGGCTGCAGTCTCCCGACACTCCGCCACTCCGCCACTCCGCCTTTGCAGCTCTAGCGGCGACGGGCGCGTGCATTCAAGAAGCGGCATCGCACCGTCGTCCTGCGACACGACGGCCCCCACAACAGCGACGCTACCGAAACGAGTCACACTACGCCAGTCCACGAAAATCGTCACGACAGAAGGCGGACGCCATCTCTTCACGGCCAAGCAGCGATTTCCGCCTGTTGTACCCATGACTTAAGGAAGCCTCATATTTAGTAGCACATCTTTCTAGGACATCGTGAGGCTGTAAAGCAGAGTCGTCTTAGGACATTGTATATATTTTATTGGCGAGACTTTGATAGTTTGTTAGGCCGTATGGTTTTCTTTACGCTGGTTTTGTATCGACGTACGTTTGCTGTGTGATGGATGTCGTTTACCAAGCTTGCCTCGCTTTCCCACGTCCTTCTTCTTTGCCGGCAGGACGCGTGAGAGTAGCACAGGTATAATTCACCTAGTGGTGTCGTGCTTGTGTGTGTGCAAGCCGACTGTCACTGTTCAGGGGGCGCGACAAAGTAGTACCAGTAGCGGCGCCCCGCGGAAGCATGAGCAAAGTCTGGGTCGGTGAAAGCCAGACGACAGGCGCGCGTTCATACGTCCAGGCCGCTTTGTTTCTTGTTGAAAACGTTTGTGCGTTTGCTTTCATACGTATCTCGTGCTGTCAAACTGCAAACTGTTCTCTAGTTCATCTTGTGTCGATGTTTTCCTGTCACCATGTCTCAGGTGCTTCTGTGCGGTTTCCAGAGAATTACGGGGCTGGATTACTACTTTCGGCCTCGCGTGCGCGAGAAGAGGCAGAAATTGTACGTTTCCGGGCACGTGCACGCCTAAAAGCAATTGACGCGACAGGCACCGTTGCGAAATGCCATTCTCAGCAAGGTAAGAGTATATACAGCGCTTCTCTCCAGGTCAGTACCAAATTGTTTCGTGTATCACGGCATTATAAGTAACTCGGCGCTCGGTGACAGGGGTGTGTTTATGTTGTTGCTTTCTCTGTGCGCGCGACCACACTACTGTTACCTTTATTCTGTGGCCCTTCTTCAGCTCGGTTGGCGTTGTCACTACTTAAACAACACATTCTAAACGTTGTTAACTGATGTGGAAGTCAGCCCAATTCCATCCAGTGTGAAATCTGCTCATACAGCGGAGCTGTGGGTTCTCTTTACATAGAGTCCGTTTAGTTTCGGCTTCTTTCTTGTGAGTAATGTTACATCCGTCTCAGCGGCTAGCTGTGATAAAATTTTTTCCGGGTTACCACAGTTGGAGGCGCTTTCTGCAACAAAACTTCCAACGTACGCGGCCATGTATTGACGCATTGTCATCAGAGGCGGACGTGAACGGCAGCGTTACAACACCCTTGCTGCTAAATGGCTGCACGTGACTAAACTGTGTGCTTGGTGTTGATAGCGTTCGCATCAAGCGGGTAAATTAGAGCTGGCCATGAGTTATTAGCGAGCCTTCATGCGCACTTCACATACTGCCATTAGAATATTGGTAATGAATTGTAATGAATTGTGGAATCTGAGAATTATGGAGACGTAAATGTTTCAGAACTTAAGTGGTGCCCAGGTGTGTTTACGATTACAAATGATTGAGTGTAGAAAACATTTTGCGGTAAACTCTCGCGTCCGGTTAACAAATAAATAAAAGACCCTGCGCGTGGTTGTCCACGAGATAGTCACAATATACAGGTGCAGGTGATGTTTAATGTGCAGCAAGACCACATGGACATAACACAAGGTATGATTTCATTTTTATAGATAAACAAAGACCGGGCTATACAAGGCGGAAACTGCAATTGCCGTTATGGAGCGGCTGGCGACTGCAAACACTGGGCTGCAGTTGCCATATATGTTAACGAGTACGAGGAAAACTCATGCACGTCACAGCCACAGTAATGTGGAAGGCCATCGAAGAAGGCTTCAATCAAGGACAAAGCCTCCATTGAAGAGTTGTTTGGTAGTAAGTGCCTCAGCGCAATGCAAAACCTCAACCCTATGTAGCGTTGAAGGTTGAAAACGTGCTACAACCCTATGGTTATAGAACGTACGTTAGGTCTTACAAGCGACTGAGGCTTCCACAATGTTCTAGCAGAACATATTAGTTTTTTACGGGAATAATGGAAGCATGAATATGAGCTAAGCTTTCTAATATTGACACTGTATTTGCTCTCAGTCAATAAGAACCGGTTCCGGGAATAAAGAGCCCACCAAATTGGAGCCCAACTACGTACTGCAGCATTTCCCGGACATAAGTGTCCAATAATTTCTGTACTAAAAGAGATGAGACAGAGTGTGGGTGAAACCTGTGAAGCGTTGGTGGGTAACACTGTCGAAGGTGAACACGTTGCAGAATTGGAACTTCTTAGGACGACTTGGAGGTAGAAGTAATTCAAAACAAGGTTCTCGTAAAAAAGAAGTGTCACGAAGATCTCCTTGCACAGGAGTGTGCTGAGTATTACAACAAAAGTGTCAAATGCGGCAGCACCTTCAGACTTTCAGCAACTACGAAAGGGCACTCCAGGAACTTGAGGTTTGTCACTTCAACAGTTGTTGGTTTTGTCACAATTCTAAATGACCTAGTATATTTCTGCAGCTACGATTGACTACCATGATACCGTCAATACCAACAGTTGGCACATGGCAAGGAGAGTGCGCATTACAGGTTCAACGGCACAGAGCATCCTGCGAGCAAGGGGCTCCCGAGGACCTGGTGGATTCATTCCTTCAAGCCAGACCATTTTCGTCAGATGCTACAAGGCATGGTATGGTGTTAACTTTTATTTGTTTGCCAAAGTTCTGAGAAAAAAAATTCAGGATCAAGGACGGAGCCGTTGGCAAGAAAGCACTTTGAGGGCAGTCTCTTCACATGTCACAGAGGTGACACATCGACTTTCTATTTTTACCTGAAATCAAGTTGCTTTGCCGTTAGGAGCTAATGGATACCCAAATAACTTCGCTTATTTTACTTATTTTTGGACAGGTCTGGTGGTGCATCTCCTGAAACCGTGGCTGTGAGCAGTCCGGACGGGTTTTCGTGTATCGAGACGGCACTTGCCTTTTGGATATAAAATGTCCATCTAAAGAAAAGGGACAATGATGTAGTCCACCATACAGTGCCGCGCTCATTTGTGCCATATATTAAATACGTCAAGAGCGAGCTAACCCTTTCTAAGACTCACAAGTACTACACGCAAGTGCAACTCCTAATGTACATCTTTTTTGTGTACACCAGTAAACAAAGCGTCACGATTGTTGTCCCCAGGGACGACAGCTTCTTGTGTTCAGGTGTGCCTACCCTAGAGGAGTTGTACTTTGTTTGGATCCTGCCTGCATTGGTGAAACGGCGTCGGGTGTAAACACGAAGACGCGGTTCCTGTGCAGCTACTTGACAAATCTGGGCTAATTTGTGCCTTTGCATAACTGAGTGTTAATAAATATGCAGCCTAAAGCAACATATGTTTTTTTTCAGATCTTGTTTCTTCGTCCAAATCATTATTCGCCTTCGATGAATACATAAAATTTTTAGCAGAAGTAGTAGAGGGACTGTCCTGTTCTTGCTAGAATAGTTTTCTCTTTTGCACGATATTTAGCCAAATTTAATGGTTCTGCGAAATTTTTTCGAAATTCCGGACCACTTCACCCGACTACTGGACGCCGCCGCTATTTTCGCCCACCGTGGAAGACAGCTGGCAACCACGGCCACATAGCTCCACCCACCCAGATAACAGCATGCTCGCCGCCGAATATAAGCAGCCGGCCACCGCGTCAGTCTTGGGGCACGACATCACTGCAAGAATGGATCGCTCACCCTTCGTATTGTTGCAGGTTAGTTATTTGAATAACAGCTTCTGCGTTAAATCGTCAAATCGCTGTCTTTTAGTGGTGTCGTGCCCCAGACACTCTCTTTGTGTGCTTGAACGATATAAAAAACGAATCACCCAATGTATAAGTAGCTTGTTGTTGCTTTTGTCTGGCGACGTGGAATCAAATCCCGGTCCGGATAACATCCCTGTCGCGAATAACAGTACTCATAAGGACCCTCCCCACCTTGATAACAATGATATGTTAGCTAAGTTTTTGGCAAGAGTTAAAACAATTGATTCTGGCCAAAACGATATTCGAAACGAACTTCGCGCAGTTAAACAGTGGCAAACGTCCATTACAAAGTGGCAGGCATCAGTTGATACAGAAATAACACAACTATCTCAAAGAATCCAATCAATGGAAACTACTGCATTGCATATCAGTGGCTCACCCTCGGGGCCTGCCTCTCCTGAATCCCTCCCGAAAAGCATATCCGACCAACTGAAAGCCATAGTTACACGTTGCGACGACGCCGAGAACAGGCTTCGACGTGATAATTTACTCTTTTTCGGCATAGGTGACGCATCTTCGGAAACATGGCCTCAATCTGAAGCCAAAATAATAAATTTCTGTTCGCAACATCTCGAAATAACACTTCAGCCATTCCAAACGCTCATCAGCTTGGTCGTTGCAACCCTGAGAACTGCAGACCCATAATTGCTAAATTCGCTTTTCACAAAGATAAGCAGGCTGTCTTCGCAAACGGACTTAAGCTCAAGGGAACAGACTTTGCAGTGCGCGAATATTTTTGTTTTGCAACGCGGCTATCAAGAAAAAAGCTCATGGAATTCGCTAAAGGGCAAGACGCTTCATACAAACTTCGCGGCAACAAACTGCTAATCGGAGATAACATTTATGTGTATGATGCCACAAGTGACAGCGTAACGCAATCTTCTAAATAGCCACGACAGCTGAGGGCATCATGCGGGTTAAAAAAGCCTTCGGAACCTCCGTACAACAGAACCAAGCAGCACCAACTTTCCGTATCTTATTCTAACATGCGCAGTATTCTTCAAAAACGTACAGAACTGTGCTCATATCTCGATAACACAAACTGCGACGTTTTAGCCTTAACTGAAACCTGACTCTACCCTGATATTACTAACAACGAAGTACTGCCAGACTGCTGCAATTTTGCTATTTACCGGAAAGATAGGACTACCAGAAGGCGCGGAGGTGTCCTGTTTGCTGTAAATAAGCATATTACTTCTTTTCTTGTAGATGTAACAACTCCTCTAGAGTTGCTGTGGATTTTTATTACGTCGAAATCTGCACAATATATTTTGGTGTCTGTTATAGACCACCTGATCGTCCTGAGACTTTTACTTCCGATTTCCACAATAACCTCATTGAAATTACCGCTAAGTTTCCAAAGGCCAATATTCTCTTGGTCGGCGACTTTAATTTCCCGGATATTGACTGGCCTAACCCATAGGTCGGCAAAACAGAAAGAACTAACTCAAACGCAATCACATTTTTTTTATTTACGCTGTACTCAATCAAACTCAGACTCAAAAAGTTCGTCTGTTCACAAAATCACTCGTACTCACTCATCAAATACACATTTGTAATCGTACTCACTTGTACTCAAACTCATTTGTCCTCACGAGTATTCGTACTCCATCTGTACTCATGAGTACTGAATCTGTACTCATGAGTACTCAATCTGTACTCATGAGTACTCAATGAGTACTACTACTCATGAGTACTACTCATTCTGCCCTCGCGAGTACTACTCATTCTGCACTCACGAGTACTACTCATTCTGCACTCATGAGTACTACTCATTCTGCACTCATGAGTACTCAATCAGTACTCATGAGTACTCAATTTGTATTACTCACGAATAATCAACTTATCTGCACTGTTAGCTAGGTCGTAGCTCGAATGAAAGACTAAGTAGAAAAAATAAATTGTTTAATTGATTAGAAAAACACAGGTTACATATAAATCAGGACAGAGGAAGAAAACGTCTGACGCGGTGCACTGTCGTTGGGCGACCTACTGTGCGAAGGCAAGTACACTGTACATGTGAGAAAGCGAAACGGAACGTAAGCACTCGCATTGCGCCTGGAGTCTCGTCTTGTTCTCAGGCCAGGTCGGGCTCAGGGGAGCTCGGAGCTTGTCGGTGCGGCCGTGACCGTAAACTGCGTTTTTCTGCGTGTCTTCGGGTGGCAGCTTTTGTCGTCCGTTTTCGTTTCCGGGCGCGCTGATACGTATCCTAATCGTGCTCTGAATCCGAAATGCACCTGCCCCCAGGCACAATGAAGCGTTCGCGTAGATTGACGTCCGTTCGTATCCAGATCACTGTCCGCTTGTTCACAGATGCGCGATGCTGGCGTTTGTTTTTTGTTGTTCCAGGTACTAGAAACTTCGTTAACAGGGTGTTCGTCTCGTTGAGTTTCGGTGAATTTCAAATCTGCTTGATTTTATTGTGTGTGTGCCGTGGGATTCACTTCGTCAGACCTGAACTTGACAGTGTTTACGGCGTTGCGTTGGTTGCGCCGCTTCCGTCGGCGATTGTGTTCGTGTAGCTCGTCGCGTGCTTGATGCATGTGGGGGCGTAGACGTCTGGTTTGTCCGGTGGCGAGCTGCGCTGTGTAGGGATGGCATAGTTCGGCGCGTTGAGGACATTGCTTGAATTAACGCGTGCGTTGCGTATGGTGCGGGAGCCGTTTGGCTTTCGTTTAGTGTGCGGTAGCGGGGCGTTTTCGTAGGGTGGTATGGCTGATCGGTCGAAGTCGTTGCGGCTCCGTGCTCGCAGTTGCAGTGGTTGTTTCGGAAGTGAAACCGTTGTGGTGGGGAAGCGGGCGTAGTTCGTGCCGTCCGTTCGGTCCCACATTCCTCGGCGTCGCAAGCGTGACTTCATCGTCAGGGCATTCGATGCTTCGTCTGGATCGGGTTCATTCGTTGCCGTTCTTGCCATGTCCGTGTCGTCGTTCAAGACCTCGTCTTTTGCCCGTTGTTTCGAGAATGCTATAATCGCTATCTCTCCCATACAAGCAGGCTCCGTTCGTGCCGAGTCCGCTTGCTCGCGTTTGCGTCCTCTTGCACTAAACGGTGTTTGTCGTGTGATTCTCGATCGGAGTGCGGGTGCCGGTGATCTTGTTAATTCTGGCTCGGACATGCCGCATGCGCTGGCCGCGTCGTTGCTCGTTGACGGACCTACTTGCACGAGTGTCATGTCGTTCGTCCGCTGGACTCGGGCGGGAGCGGCGGGTGTCGGAAAGCTCGTACAAAAGACCCGCGTGCGCTGGGTCTTTTGTTGCTTGTGGCCAGGTGATTTCTGCGGTTGTAACATTCGCAGGCCAAGTCCGGATAGCACCTGCAGTGGGAGCGGAGGATGTCGCGAACAGCAGTTTCCTCTGTGTGTGCTGCGGCTTGGTGGCGTTCCGTGCGTTGTGCATTTCGTTCTCTGTGGTCAGCTCCACTGGTTCAAGTTGGATGTCGTTCGTCACTTCTGGTGCGTTTCGTGCTCTGTGCGTCTCGTTTTATCTAGGAAACTCTCCTATAATTGGGGTGCGGTCGTTCGCCACGTATGGTGCATTTTGGGGCGCAGTGCGTCTTGCTCGCTTGTCGTGGCGATATCCACCAATCCGGATGCGATGTCGTTGGTTGCGTCGACCCGCGCCGGGACAGCACGTGCGGAAAATGTACGTACCGGCTCCGTGGCGTTCCGTGCTCTCAGCGTTCCGTTCGTGTACGTCTGTAGCGGAAGAGCGGGTGCCAGGAACGTGGTGCCTTCTGGCTCGTGACCGCTGCGCACGTTGCGCGTCTCGTTGCTCGTTACTGGAATGACCTGCGCGTGGGCGATGTAGCTCGTGGGCGATGTAGCAGAGCAACGTGTGTTCGTGATGTCGCCAGAAATGCAGTGACCTTCGATGCGTCTCCGTAATCGTGGCGATTACCCGGGAAAGGCCCGGTGAGCACGCAATCACAATTTTGCATGCGTCGTATCGTTGATGTGCGTGCCGTCATGCATTCTGCCTGTGCTCGGATCTCGTGCAGTACAGGCACCGTGGAAAACGTGCGGCCGACTCTCGCCAGTTGTCTCAGAAAACTTTCTCGTTCATCACGCAGCCTTCTGCTCTCAAACAGCACCGCTTGCAGGGTCCTCTGCCGTTTGTTGTCGGAGGCAGCCTGAAGTAGCGTTGGCACATTCGTTCGTTTGGAGAGATGGCGACGTTCTTCGTTGTCCTCTAGAAGACGCAAGATGATGTCCTTACGGCCAGAGCAGGGTAGCCCTCGTAATCGTAGTGCGCTCACGACCTGCTGTTTCTTCGTTAAGCATAGGACGTAGCGTTCCGTTGAAGTCAGCACTTTGTCGACCACCGCTGGCGTGGAGTGCGTCGGTGCCCCATGTCTGCGTGCTGCACTCTCGTAGTCGTGGTACGGTCCGTCCAGGTTGTTCGTCCGTTCGTCCTCCCGTGGCCTTAAATCATGATCCTGTCGACTGCAACATCTTAGCTAGGTCGTGGCTCGAATGAAAGGCTAAACAGAAAAAAATAAAATGTTTAACTAATTAGAAATAGTGAGATTACATATACATCAGGACAGAGGAGCCCGAGAACAAAACGTCTTACAGGGTGCATTTTCGTAGGACTTCCCACTGCGCGAAGGCACGTACGTGGGAGAGAGCGAAACGGGACGTACGCACTCACGTTTTGAATCGCGGGCTGAATCGCGGCTGAATCGCGGGGCACTTGGCCAGTTGTAGAGAGGGCGCATATGTACATGAAGCTATTTAACGGCGACCCCAGTAGCTCCCATTTGTACAGCGGGGCGTGATATTAAGTTGCAATAATGAATTATCTTTATGACGGACACAGACAGACAGACTGACAGGCCAACATTGTCGCGCTCAAGTGGCCAAGAAATACTATCTTCTTTAAAACCATCTGGAAAGAGACGCTGCCGCTGCTGTTCCGAATTCTGCGAACATTGCGCAACCGTACCCCTCGCAACCGCCGCCAGCCCGCAAAGTAGTAGATAAACAGAAAGACGAAAACCGGCTAGCGCGCGAAAAGCCAAAGAGGGAGGCCCCGCCGCGAAAAAGGGACAGGACGGGCACTACGCGTCGTTGTCTATTTCCGTTAACAGCTAGGCCAAAACCCACACGGGTCTGATCTTACTAATTTTTCTATGCGTGTGTGTGCGGTTAACCAGAGCGCCCGACACAAATTTGCTGCACCTGGCGACGCGCCGACGGTGGGCCCGATTCGCGCCTCGGTCAGCCAGCCCGCGGCAGACGTGCCGCAACTGGCGGCACACGGCGCCGCCGAGTCTACTCTCCTCTTCCCATCGAGACGGCCGCACCAAATCATGCTTGGGACGACCGGCCCGCAAAAGACACGCAGCGACGAGTAGACTCTGGATACGGCGCCGATGAGTCGCCTCCCCTTTCGCATTCGTGGCTCGGCTGACGCAATCACTTCACCTGCATTCGCCGGATTCAAACTGCGGCCAGTGATAGTCCTGATTGGAAAGATTCGAACTGCACGCGGCTGTGGCGGAACCCCGGGGGTATAAAACGAGCCCTGAAGCAGCGGCTGTGCGGCGGCATTTCATTGGAGGCACTGAGTTGAGAAGTTCCTTTGTGCGAGCCATGTAACGCTCTTGCTACCTTTGTATATATTGTATACGAATGCAGCTTAAAATCACCGTCGGCTTGACAACTTCATCGCTCTCCTCTGCGCCGTGTCGATGGCGGACTGAGCAGGGCAACGTCGCAACATCTATGCATCTGTATTGTTAACCTGTGGCTTTTGTATCTATGTTGTACAACGCGCCAGTTATCTTCTCTTGATGATGTTCTTTTCCCCGGGGCTTCTCCTCCAAGCCGCAACAGCGCTGAGGATCTCACCCCGGGTATCTTCAACCGACAAACTCAGCCTCCGATACAAAAACTGTACATTTATTTACAGCCCGGCGGGCGGCTAAGACACAATGCTCGGACGGAGCCCAAAGACGGCGGGCCGAGCTCTCCTGCGCCCGGACCGCGTCTCTCTTGTCTTCATCCTCCCTCCATCCTGCCGCTGGGGGCCAGGGAAGAGGAAAGCGAGTCCTTCGTGGGGGTCCAACCCCATGTGGTGGCCATTAGCGCATCCGGTGTGAGCAGGCGCGACCTTCCTCGAAATGCACGGCGTTTCAAGGCGGCTCGCGACACGTGCGTTTCATTTATGCGCTGCTCGTCCCAGGGCCCGCGCTAGTTCGTGCGTCGAAGCGCCCGACAGCGCCTCTTATGTAACACCCCCCTGTGGGGTCTTTAAGGAAATAAAGTGAAGTGAATCGAACAGTGGTGACTGAACTAGAATGGCCCAGTCCCAACAGTGGGTGTGTGTGTGTGTGGTGTGTTCGGGGGGTGGGGGGCGTGGAGAGGGTATCGGTCGCAGTCGAGGGCCGCAGGGCACCCAGTTGCTGCCGGTACTTGGCAGCCGTTACAGCAGCGTAGAACTGCTCTGCCGTTCTTTGTGTACTCGAGAACAAAGTTGTAGACGCGTTTTTCGGAGGCGTGATAGCTTGCACTGACGTCACTGTATTGCCGTGTTGGTGGGTTGGTGCACAGTGGAAATCTGCAGCTCTTGTCTCGAGCAACGCGGATGAAGCTGACAGCGATCGATCAAAAAGTGCGGTGACGTCGTTATGTGCAATCACATGTTTTACGAGACGTTCCAAGATGCGAGCTTAAGCGACAATCCCGGCGTCTGGCGTTGGCATTCATCAATTCAAAACAATTCCTTCACGAGGCCTCTCACAGTTGGAGCTTAAACTCGGCGGTATAGTTGCTAGCGAGGGGTGGTCGCCCCGCCTGTAAACAGTAGTGAAGGTAGGGGAATAACAACCACCGAAATTCATCATCATCGTCAGGCGCCCTCATTACACGGTGGCATAAACGAGAAGCGGCAATCGGGTTTGCCACTCGAAAGTAAAGCCATTCGAGAGCAAAACGCTTCTCCAGCGGCAAGATGACAGAGCTCTTCGACAAAATATGCGAGGCTAAACAAGGCGCCGCACGCGTTGAACTGGATGTTATGATGTTCGATTCACAACTCACAAACGTGCTTAGGTGTACTGGAATATTTTATTTCCATTGCTGGGGCAAATTCCACCGCCGCGCCTGCACGCCGTAGTGCACGGTGGGGCTATATGCTCACTTGTAAATGGCACTACACGAGACCATATTACTAGCGAACCTGAGCAAAATGTTTCAAAACGGGAACCTAATAAAACCATAGGGCGCACGTACATCAGCCAAACTGTCGCTTGAATACGCACAGCGAACGTTACAAACCACGCAGTCGGTTTGACGCGAGTTACGTAAATTAACTGCGACTGTTGAAATGAGCGGTTCGGCTCACGAAACGACTACACAGCGTGACATGCGTCTACGGAAACTTCTGAAGACCTAAAAAGAGGGACTTCAGTACGCCTTGTTCGTGCGTTGTTAGCAGCCTCCACCGCCTGTCCCCTAAAACAATTGGAAGGGAGCAAGCGCAATGAAGCCGCCACGCGTTCATAGGCCGCGTCAACAAAATAACTGCGGCAGTCAACAAGTCCCATCAGAGAAGAGCAACTGCGGCCGCGTTTTTTCCGCCGGGCCCTCACCCCCTCCTTTTTCCCTCTTCACCGTGACCCCTTTGCGAGCGACCGCCGAAAAACGCTCACAGCGCCAAACAGGGACCGGGAAAGGAGGGAGGTGCAGTTTTCGTTGTCTAATTTTACCATGCTTGAGAGTTAGGCTGCACAGCGGCACCGCTAAATGTTTGCTACTCGTACACGCGCGTCGGACACGAGCTCGTGATAAAACTTGTTTGCACTACTGTACTCGGAGTGCATATAATCATGAATACCCAGTACTCATGAGTACACAGTAATCATGAGTATTGTACTCATGAGTGCTGTATACTCATGAGTACTGTGTACTCTGTGTACTCATGAGTACTGTGTGAGTACACAGTAATCATGAGTATTGTACTCATGAGTGCTGTGTACTCATGAGTACTGTGTACTCATGAGTACTGTGTACTCATGAGTACTCATACTCATTAGTACTGAAATTCGTGAGTACTCATACTCATGAATACTGTACTCAGGAGTACTCATACTCATGAGTAGTGTACTCATGAGTACTGTCTCACGAGTAGTGGACTTACCCCTGTACTCACTCGTCATCGTACTCACTTTTTTTTCTGCGGTGGTGTGATCACTCATCATCGTACTCACTCGTGAGTTTGAGTACAAATGAGTACAAATGAGTGTACCACGAGTGAGTACGCCGACCTATGGCCTAACCTAACTTCTAGAACTAGCGAAACAAGTAAATTCATAGAACTTACACTAGACTTCTCCCTAGAGCAATTATTGAACAAGCCAACAAGAGGCTCAAATACATTAGACCTGGTATTTGCTTCAGCGCCCGATACGGTGAACCAGATTTATTGCTCTGACGGATTTAGCGACCACAAACTTCTGGAGTTCGCGATTACTACGTCTTTTACCGCACGTGTCACCATCCCCAAACAAATTTTTGATTACAAAAGAGCTGACTACGATTCCATAAACCGTGGCTTGGAAGAATTCTGCACTTCTTTTCTTGATAATTTTTTCCGATCGTTCAGTAAATGATAACTGGTCGTTGTATAAGACAAAGTTATTGGAACTAATTGACACTCATATCCCACGTATATCTTTCCGCGTTAGTTCTTCAAAGCCATGGTTTAACAAAAAACTTCGCACTCTTCGAAATAGGAAAAAGCGTCTGTTTAAAATCGCCAAAGGTTCAGAAACAGCCACTGCAACCAATAACCACAGAGCCTCAGAGAAAGCATACTGCAGTGCTGTTCGTAAAGCAAAGGAAAAGTATTTGTTACATGACCTACAATCTTTAATGGCGCACAACCCTAAAAAATTCTGGAGAACAATATCACCTCCTAGTACAGCTGATCACATTTCCCTTCGCAATGACACTGGCACCCCGATAACGCAAGAAGCATGCCCCCGGGTTTTCAACGACTTCTTTTCCGAGATGTTCACGAAAGAAGACTACTCCAGTATTCCATCGGTTTCAGATGTTGACTACCGATTTACGAGTCCCATAGATATCACCATCGAAGGAATTACGTCACTAATCAAAATCTTAAAGTGTCCACCTCGTCTGGAATTGACGCCATCAACACAAAAATTCTCCAGCAGACCGTTCCCTTTTCAAAGCACCATCCTGTACCATATCTCTAAACAGTACCTCGCATCAGGTGAAATTCCGTTTGATTGGAAAATTGGAAAGTGAAAGTGGTACCGATATTTAAATCTGGGGACCAAAGCAAAGTAGAGAACAATCGTCCATCTCACTAACATGTATCGCGTCGAAACTCCTAGAGCATATACTTGCCTCCAAAATGCGCAGCATTTGGAAGATAACAACTTTTTTTTCCGAAACAACACGGCTTTAGGAAAGGTTTTCCTGTGAAACACAAATTACTAGAATTTACTAACGATTTATTTTCTAATATGGAACAATATCTTCAAACTGATTGTGTATTTATTGATTTTCTAAGGCATTTGAGCCGGTACCTCACTGTCAGTCTAATCGCCAAAACTATCATCCTTGCATCTAGATTCATTAACTATCTCATGGATAAGAAATTTTTTGTCATTTCGCAAACAGTTCACAACTGTTGACAACAGCAATTCTCCGTTATGTGACGTTACATCCGGGGTACCACAGGGTAGCGTTTTAGGACCTTTATTATTTCTTATTTATATAAACGACTTACCCGCAAACATTACCTCCTCCATCCGTTATTTGCTGACGATTGTATAGTTTATGGAAAAATTTGTTCTCCAAGTGACCACGTTGCTCTTCAACAGGATCTAGATAGTATTAGGGAATGGTGCCTATCCTGGCAAATGTCTCTTAACACTGATAAGTGCAAATTAATGACCTTTAGTCGCAAGCGATTTAACTCTACCTTCACATATAACCTAAACGAAAGACCCTTATGCCCTGCACTCAGTTACAAGTACCTCGGAATACATTTCACGCCTAACCTCTCGTGGTCCACTCATGTAGAAAAAACCACCAACAAGGCCTCACGCACTTTAGGTTACCTTAAACAAAATTTGCGCGGCTCCCCGGCCACCACTCGTCTAATAGCATATAAATCATTCGTTCGCCCCCAACTTGAGTTTGCGGCATCCATTTGGTCCCCCCACCAGGCATATCTTATCCGTGCCCTCGAGTGCGTACAGAACCGTGCGGCGCGTTTCATCACTGGTGACTATAAGCGAAACTCTAGCGTCACGAACATTAAGCTCTCTCTCTCTCTCTCTACCTACACTGCAGACACGTAGGAAGATAGCCCTTCTCGCCCTTCTACACAAAATACACTACAGTCAACGCCCTTTCGACCTACCCTTAACAAAGCCGTCCCGTACATCACGTCGTCTTCATAATAACCTCAGCTACCAACGCCTTCCTAGCCGCACTAACGCCTTCAATTCATCAGCCTTGCCTAGCGCGATAATACTCTGGAACGAACTTCCAGATTCCATTGTTAACATCCGTTATCCCGTAGTATTCAGAGGCGAACTGAGCAACTTTGTGTTCTAGGTACATTTTATTGCCAAGTTGCTATGTCCTTTTTTTTATACCTATGTGCATTGTCATAATATTGTTCTACATTCCTGTATACATAGGCTGCCTTACCTGCAATATCTCCGGCCTCAAGTGTACATGCCATCAACTACTGTTTAAGGATGTACCTTTTTCGCGAGATCCCTACCTCTGTTGATGAATATTCTAGCCCCCCTCCCCCCTCACGCAATACTCCTACTCAGGAGCCTGTGATGTCTCTGTAAATAAATAAATAAATAAATAAAAATAAATAAACGCATTTTTCGATCAAACTTTGTTCAAACCGCAAAACGTATTTACACAAAGTTGATGCGCCACGACTGCCAACTAGAAGAAGAAAAATAGTACGTTCGAGGAAGTGCTATCAAATACTCACTTCAATATGCCTCAATTGGGCAAGCATCACAAGAGACTGCACATCCCATTAAAAAGAGGAATCTTCTAAGCAAACTGCTTGGATCTACACACCCCTCTTGATTTATGATAGGCGGTTGTAAATTTGCCAATATGCAGCGCAAATGAAATATATCCGACATTTCGGCTATCAACTCGATTGGAACACGTGTGTTCAAAATGTCGTATGTTTTTATGCGCTGTATAACTCTTTCTACATCGATTCTAACATGTGCAATGCCATTGGTATCTCGCACTTTCTCAATAAACTGGTCCTGGCCTTTAAGAAAAGGAGGCATCACAAGGACTGCCTGCGCACCTTCTAGACCCGCCCTAATGCCGGTCACTCATGATTACGTCTCCTGGTTGTACGAGATCGAGAAATCCTGAATCAACAGTGACGTAGGCGTCGGAACACCTTCCTGCATATGCGCAACTCTTGAAGCAGACTTGAACGCAGGGTGCTATGCCCACGAAAAATTTGACTGTGTAGCCACCTTTATAGTTCGAATACAGCGCTCGCTGCTGTTGCACTGTGGGTGGCTTTTCTGTTGCTACTTCAGTGCAGTCTATAATGATGGTGCAGCCAGGATAATGCACCTTGAAACAATCCGCCATTGTTGCCATTACAAGTTCGTTGGAGGGCGAAAAATACACTTCTCTGTCGCTGTGCTGATTGCGCCCATAGTGGCATGAAAGTTGCGTGACACTGTTTTTCTGCTTACTGAAAACAGAATGGCCAGCGATGAGTATTTTATTCCTAGTTTACGCTTCATTAGGAACATCACAAGGCGATCACAAACAGGAACATCGCAGGGCCTCTCTGAAGCAGCAGGCAGTGAACTCAGTAAAAGAGCGAATGCTTCAAGTGTTACACCCCACACATCCCTCATTGCCACGCTGCAGGCTTTAACACTTTCATAGCCCCTAAAAAACTCGTCGTTTGTCTGGCCCACTGTAATGGGAAACGAACGGCGGCCCGGGTGCATTGAACAGCTACATCACAGTCAGGTGTGTGGTCGACCTGGCTGCAGACATCGCCTCCTTGTGCCAAGCGTATGAACACTCAAAAGTTCTTTCCTTCGCTGTCGTGAGCTGTAGTCTGGCATGCATGAAAAAAAGAGAAGCACTGCAAACATGGTTCCGCCAAAAATCTACGAGCAACGTGTGACCCGTTCAAAGTCGGACAGCTGCACAATCTATGTGCAATAGTCAGAATTGCAACCAGGGGGAGTAAAATGTTGCTCTAAAATGTAAATAAGAAAGGAACAATAAAGTCCAGAATGTTACATACAGTATAGTCAAGTACTAATACAGAGCAAGAGCTTAAATATACGGTAGTTCCTCAATGTCTGACGTTATAATCTGTCGGAAACGCGGCGCATGCATTGAAGATTGAGAGACGTTCATGGAAGTTTACTTGACTACCTGATCACACTTCTTGTTTCGGCACCTCGATGGCTGTTTTGAGTTCAGTCGGCACGTGGTGTGTGTCAAGTTCTTCAAAGCTAGCAGTGGAATTATGGTTTGCTGCGTGGAAACTACCCACTCGTAGAGGATGCTGGTTAGACTTGCTAAGAGTACCCGTTCTGCGACACGTGTAAGTGAGCGTAAAAATCAAATGCGCAACCAAAAAGCTTTTGTGCAAAATAATCATTGTCAACAGCATTTTGTTTGGCTAGGACGTTGCTTTTTATGAAGAAAAACTGAGCAAAAATTATTTCTAATTTTCCAATCCCGCACCTACGTACGAGTAGTGGGTGGCACAGCTGACAATCTCCAACCTCGCCTTCCCGCGTAGCTTGATTGAGAGGGGCCGGAGTGGCCAGCGCAGGACAGGGTATCCCGGACCAGAGGAAACCCCCCACCAGGCGGGTGCCCAGACATCAGCTACTAAGGCTCGCCTAAATAAAGTTTAGTGCTTCTCCTGCACCTCCTGCCACTCTCATATTCACCTTAACTATACGTTATTTTCCTTATTAAAAATACTTACCTCAACCTTCAGAGTACGCAAAATACATTACCACTTTAGTGACTGCACCCATTCCCATCGATAGTGTGAGATCGCTGAATGCAAATATAAATTTTGGTGCTCTATGAACGCTTCTGGACCGCTAGGGCCATCAAAATGGTAAAGGAGGAAGTATTTTACCAGATTCGATTTCGTGTTTCGTTTTTCCGCCGTGGGGGAATTTTAAAGTCCTTCGGCGGTGGGGGAGACGAGCGCACGTGGTTTCAGTTATGGCATCACCGCCGCTCGCCGATGCTTCGCGCGAACGGCGAATGTCGACGGATTCCGATGTACCTGAGCTTGAATCTGTGCATGATGGTAGTAGCAGAGACACGGAAGGTGACTTCGATTCGTCAGACTTTAGTACGAGCAGCGAAAGCGCGTCAAGGTGCCCAGGACCATCACCAGGTGTGCGCCGCGGTACGTTTCGCTTTCTCCACCGGTCGCTCTATCGCGGGCGCTTGTTTATAAACAGATCCGGCCCTGTTCTAAAGGCCCCAGCTCCTATCAGCAAATTATAAAGCTGGAAAGAATAAAAACTACCATGCGTGGTCTGTGCCGGCCGCACCAACTAAAGGCTGTGGCGACAGGAGGAGATGCACCTTGATTGGACGACGCCCAAGGTTAGCATTCAAACAAGTTGCGGTTTTTGTGCAGTTGATGAAGTATTTAATTTCGCAAATGTCAAGCATGTTTGATTTTGTATAAAGGAACACTGCAAATATCACTTCTGTATTGATTTGTTGTCTCATATTTGCGTAATGACTTGTTCTTCTTCAACAATTTTGACAAGTATGAACATTACACCACGCATGCAGCTGAAATGCTGTTATACACGTTATTTTTTATTTGCATTCGGAACGATGTCAGCCATGCGCAGCCACAGAGCTGGGAGATCCCTTTCCTAAATGAAAACGTAATACACGCAATGCTTGATGGTAAACACGCCAGGCACATCGACATTTGAGGCTGAGCTTCATCTAATGTATCTATAAGTACATCTTGGTTTTATGTTGCTTTCTCTGTTTCCTCATTCATTTGAATTGAAATTTACTTTTCGTTTTAATTTTAGATCTATTTTGTGTAATGTTCAGACTTGTCAACATTGTGCAAGAAGAACAAGACATTACGCAAATATGAGACAACAAATCAATACAGAAATGATATTTGCAGTGTTCCTTTATAAAAAATCAAACATGCTTGACTTTTGTGAAAATACTTCATCAACTGCAGAAAAAGAATTCACTCTGCCGTCGATGGTCTGTCTGTATGTCTGTATGTCTGTCTGTCTGTCCGTCTGTCTCTCTGTGACTCTAATCAGCCACCCGGCCAAAGCAAAACAATGCCTGCGCAATAGTCTTATATAGTCACAGCTAAATCTACCCGTCTATGTCCGGTGTAAGGTTCATACTTGTCAACATTGGTGGAGAAGAACAAGACATTACGCAAATATGAGACAACAAATCAATACAGAAGTGATATTTGCAGTGTCCCTTTATAAAAAATTCAACATGCTTGACTTTTGCGAAATTAAATACTTCATCAACTGCAGAAAAAGAATTCACTCCCCCGTCGCCTGCTGTCACCCGCGCCACTATTGGCGGTGAGCGCGACCACGGGCGGCGCTGCGAAGCGCGCCTCCGTAGGGTGCCTTGATGCTCGCGCGCTCCGCTGAGGGTGAGGACAGCCGCGTTGTCGGTCCTTTTGCTACGGCATCCGCCATTGCGCCTCCCGCCGCACAAATGGGTAGCATGCGAAGCGCGCGACCATTTGAGGCACGATACGTTCATGAACAAGCGCATGTTCGCAAGCTTTTCTATTTTGCGAAGCTTAGCCAGCACTTAGTGCTGTTGTTGCCTAACTGCTTATCAAAGGAACGAAGTATGCCTTGTAAGCTAATGGCATGTGCCTGTGTTAGGCGACAGTGGGTTGACGTAGACTTCGATGTATGTATTAAAGCGAATAATCTTCCTTCGCGGGAAACAACCGACGTTCGATGATGTCTAAACCTTTACCTATTTTCTTTGTAAAAACGTTGTTCCAAACACGCTACCCATCGTTTAAAGCACTTATATACATGCTGCCAGCAGCCGTACATGTACTAAACGTAAAAATATCAGTATTGTGGAGCTAGCTAGGTTTACAAACAAGTTTTACAAACAATTTATTAATTTTCTAAAACTGGCATAATTGCATTGCCACGCAGAAGAAGGAATGAGGAATAAGGTGTCGAGTGGCATGTACTGTGTGAATATGCTGGTAAGACGAAATGTGAACTACTTTATTAGTGTTCTTGCGGAAATTATTCAAATATTTAAATTTTGTGGGTATATAAACACCTGTCTTTCCCTTATTAATATCTTACATCGATACCCATCCCCGCCTCACCATTTACAGAAGATACTTTGCGGGGATACCTGAACACATCACATTCATACTGTCGCTATACTTTTACGAAACAAAACCCGAAAATTCCAGTGAACATTAGATTTATTCGTGTACACAATGCTGCGCCTACAGAAGCAATTTCACTAATAAAACCCTACATGGAGAACTTGCTGAGGACTGTCGCTGACTCCCTGTTATCTTCCCCCGTGAAAATGGAAAGAGCATTTCTAGCAAGAAATCATAATTTCCAGCTTCATTTCTGACTAGATTATTAGATTCTAGCTGGAATCGACAACTTTCTAACTAGGAAAATTCTTTGTCTAGCTAGAAACGATTATTTCCAGCTTGCGGTTTTTTTCTTCTAGCTGGACTGACAAATTCTAGCCAGAAGTAAATCTCAATCCAGCTAGAAATGAACTAGAAACTGAATTTCTAGCTAGGAATTCTGCTATTTCTAGCTAGAAATTTGCCTTTTCTAGCTAGAATATTTCTAGCTAGAAGAAATTTCTGGTTCAATATTCCAGCTAGAAAAAAAAAAATATATTTTTCACCTGGGTCATGACTGCATTCGGTTTCAGCCTTTCCCAACCATCCGCAGTTTCATTCATAGTATTTGGTTCAAAGTAAGCCTGCAAAGGAAATTACAATTGGATTTCAGCATACTAGCAAAATAATGATGAATGTATGTCCTTGTCATTTAACCAAACCTCATTTATGCGCGCTGTATGATCCCCGGCAATAACGAGCATGTGTGTGTGACAGAGAGAAGTATATTCATTGGAAAGTTAGTCCACGGGAAATTTTTAATGATCTGGTTTCACGTGCGTTTTCCCGTGAGCAGTTTCAATGATGCGCGACAATGGACCTTGCCTGCTGTTAAGGTAATGCTTTAAACCTTTGAGCTGGAAATATTGCGAATAAAAACAATCAGCGACGAAGAATCAGGTTTGTGGGGCGAGGTTTTAAAAGGGCGTTCCTTGCCTGCTGTTAGGGTAATACGTTAAACCTTCGCACTGAAAATGTTTGCGAATAAAAAACAATCAGCCGACGAAAGATAAGGTCGTTGGGGCGATACTTTATAGCAGGGATTACAGGTTTATTTCTATGAAAAGTTTGTAACCAAGTCGTGATTTCCTACTAGTAGGCAGAATTTAATTATCGTGTAAGAATGACACAACACTGCGCAACAGGCCTGGGCTTGTTCTTACTTGTCATTTTAAAAGCATGCTTGACAAGAACAAAGGCGGCGGTAACCGGCCCGGCATCGTAACGCTCAACAGTTTTCGCAGTAACAGCATACGTTTGTGTCCAAAGTTTCTCATTTCGGAAGGGGCATGCAAGTTTCGACGAAGTTGTGAAAAGCGTGCACGAATAAATATAAGTTCCGAACCCAGGGTGAAACTTTCCCACGCAACGACACTACTCTGAAACCCTCGGTAGTACTTTGGAATGTATCAGAATAC